>SNQJ01S0047903.1:30827-66432 GCA_010110895.2 Picea sitchensis | reverse complement strand
TTCTCGCACGTTTAATAGGATAGCTGATGCACTTTCCAAGCGGGCCCTATCTGAAGTGGTTGGGAGACTCTCGATCTATCACTGTGATAGAGGGATCGAGAGCCCCATCACTTCATTAAATATTTTTGAATGAAGCTGCTTGGGCAGTTTCTGATCTGGAGAAGATCTTTGGTTGTGGCTGCTAGTTTTTGCTATTCTCCTGCTTTAAATCACGTTTTCACTTGTATGGAATGTATAGTTTTTTTTTTGGAGGTTTTAGGCAAGCCCGAATCCTCGACAGCTGGTGCTTTTTGTCTAATAGGACCGCTGTCCTTCTTTGTAAATGAATTTATAGTTATATAAATTTGAGAAAAAAAAATTTGGAAAAAAAAAAACAAAACCATTAAGCCCACTTAAACTAATATACTTATTAATTTAGTATTGTAATCTTTATATAATAATTAATTCATATTAATTGATAGTATGTGTTGACCTTTTCATATTTAATTCACACTAAAAATTTCTCTAAACTAACATCTAATGTATTTATTAATTTAATATCATAATTTTTATATAATGATTAATTCATATTAATTGATAGTATGTGTTGACCTTTTCGTATTTAATTCATACTAAAAATTTCGCTAAATTAACATTTGTACTATATTATAATAAGCTATAATAAATATATCTTCTAATACATTCGTTGTTGATGATTACAGAGACATCCTCTAGAACACAAACTAAGTGAGTTGGACATAGACTAAGTGAGGACTAAGACTTTGTTGATGATTACAGAGACATCCTCCAGGACACAAACTGAGTGAGTTGGACACAGACTAAGTGAGGACTAAGTGAGTTGGACACTAGGACACAAACTGAGTGAGTTGGACACAGACTAAGTGAGGACTAAGTGAGTTGGACACAGACTAAGAGCCCATGAGTTGGGTGTGCCCATGAGTTGAGTGAGGCGTTCCTACCCATGAGTTGGGTGTGCCCATGAGCTAAATGAGTCGTTCCTCTTTGAGATTGAGATGGAACGCTATGTGCCCCTGTGTGGGGTAGGGATGCCCATGAGATGGGTGTGTCGATGTGTGTACCCCTGTGAGGGGTGAGAATGCCCATGAGATGAGTGTGTCATTTGAAATGAAACAATGTGTACTCCTGTGAGGGGTGAAGGTGCCCATGTGATGGGTGTATCGTTCTCCTCTATGTAGAGAGTTGAGATGATGTGGTACTCCAGATGATTCTCCTGTGAGACTCAGTGAGATAGAGATCTATTGAGTTGGATGTCCCTGTGGCTGAGCACAGGTGGATGTGCCCCTAGTGGGTGTGTGTCTAGATGATTCTCCTGTGAGACTCAGTGAGATAGAGATATGTTGAGTAAGACGTCCCTATGACTGAGTACAGGTGGACGTGGATGAGCACTAGTGGGTGTGTGAGATCCCTTGTTATATTGTCTAAGAGTAAGATTTACTTGTAACCCTAATTGTGATATAAAGGGTACAGGTCGGCCCCACCATAAAGTGAAAGTTAATTAATGTAAAAGATAATTAATATTGTAATTATTAATTATATTCTGAGTTATTAAGGTCGACCTTATTGTGCCAATAGACACCACTTTTGATGTGTCCACTCTAGCATAAATAAAGGTGATTTCTCCATTGACGAAACACACAACTCACATGTAATTTCGGAATTTCAGCAAGTACATCTTCTAGGGCTAAAGTGCACACCTCTCTTGGGCGCTAGCTTCTTGGTTTTGGAGAGCACCCTTTTGCGTGCTAGGTCTATAGTGTGGGAGGTCCTTATCTTGAGAATATAGCAAAAGATTGTTGGGTTTTCTTCTCTTGTTGAGAAGGGTTTCCTAGGATATTTCTTGTGTTCTTATGCATGGTATTTCTTCTTGTGATCTTGGTTATTGCAGTAATTGTTAATGTTGTAGATGCATAAGTTTATGGTTCAAGTACATGACTAAAATTGAAATAAACCTCATGCTTGAGCTTAGCATAGTGAAAATTCAACATGGTATTAGAGCATAGGTTTTGAAGAACCCATTGCACAAGCTTCAAGCAAGCCATCCTCCTCTTTTGCAGAACCGTATGAGCCTCCTAGGGTTTCTAGAAAATCCGTACGACCCTCTCTTTTTGGGTGTTCTAACACTTAATACTTGGAAGTTGGGGATGAAAATTGCATAGAAGTGTACATCCTCCCTCAATGCACCTCCAACAACCTTCAGATTGCATTTTCGAGCATTTTGAATTTTTGGCCCTAGGGTTTCTAGGGTTTCACAATTTTCTGCAGAAATTTCAAAATTAGGGTTTCTGCAACTCATTGAAGGAACTTTTCAACTCACCGGTGTTATTCTGACTTTCAAGGATTATTGTTGGCAGTCATAAGACCAACAAAACCTAAGGTTGCTAACCTAGCCTAGCCGTTAGGTTTTCTAGCCTAGTTGGCAAAGGTTTGTGAAGAATCTGAAAATTTGATGAACATAACCTTGGTGGAAGATAGGCTTGATGGATCAAGCAACTTCAGTTCCTGGAAGTCAAGACTTCAAGTCATCTTTGAAGAGGAAGACTTATTATGGGTAATACAAAAAAAAAAGGTTTACCAGAGACAACGACCGATGAAGAGAAGGAAGGTGACGTCAAGGTAAGGAAGATAATCTTCTACTCAAGCTCTTACATAGAAGGGCTAGCTTCAAAATATCAAGATGACAAAAGGTGACACCGTTGTTATTGTTGATTAAAGTTGGTTGTCATTGATGCCAACCCTTGAAGAAAGACCCATAGCACAAAGTTTTGGGTAATGGACCCAATAGTGTTTGATGTAAATATGACTCATTATTGTTTTGTCATGGTTGATAAGAAGTAAATATGGATGAACTCCAATTGGTCCCCTTATAGTGAAAGCCCTCACGGGAAGGCGCTTTGTGGAGTAAAAGAAAGAACCAATAGCAATTATGGAATAATGGGAATGAAGAAAAGTGAATTTGTCAGGAAAATATCCTATATGGATAAAATATCCTATATGGATATCTCTTTTCATTCCATTTTCGATGGTATGTGGAGCGTCACATAATTCCTCCGCAGGTTAGAGAGTTATGGCCATGAAGTTGGAGACCCAGGTTTGGGTAATGGACCCAAAGTTTGTTTGATGGAAGTAAAGGTATGGTATGATATATTTTCAGATAATACTATTCCTATATGGATAGTACATGTCATTCCATTTCTGGTGGTATGTAGAGGCGATCCTGCATAACTCCTCCACACGGTTTGAGAGTTATGGCCTTACAGTTAGGACCCTCATATGTGTCATCCAAGAAGCCCCAAGGTCAAAGTAATCAAAGTGGTTTAAAGAGATTTTAAAGGGTAAATAATAAAGTGAAGTGATGAGTGTATTATAATTCAAGTGAATACAAATAAATTATTTCAATGTAATTTTAACAATGGAGAAATTAGAAGTGGACCCAACCCTAAAATGGAAAGTGGGAAGTGACCTAGAATATGTTTTAAAGAAGCTACTTGGAGAATATAAATGGGGCAGGCTCTCATTTTTAATCACCTTGAGCATATTGAATATATATAGGTGTCTGGGTTTACAAATGATATCACAAGCCGAAATTAGGAAAGTGAAAGAAAGAAGGCGAGAATACAAGGAATGATAAATTCTTTTGATGGTGCTCTAGGGTATTTATTTTCAGGGTCATCTCACCATTTTCAAGCTGCTTTTTTTTTATATATGGATTCAGATCCTGAAATTTCTATGCAAGTGAGAAAACATATCGAAATATATGGTTCAAAATTCAGCTTGTGGGTCGTTGTATTTTGGGAGTTACACTTTGTGGAAAATAGGGTTTGTGGCCAGGTCCTGAAACTAGTCAAAATCGGTGTTTCAGGTAAAAGAAACGTCATAGCTTCTTCTTGATAACATATCCTAATTTAGTGAGACCAAATTTTTGGTTAGGGTACAGTCGTAGTATGTTGTGTAACATTTCAGATCATTTCATCAAATATTTTAATGGGGCACTCTCTAGAACAAGCAATTGACAAGGTGCTTCTGTTTTGCTATAACTCATTTAAAGAGGTTCAAGTGAATTGCCACTTGGAAATTTCATAAAACACCTTGAAAGAACATTGTGCTATCAATTTCTAATATCTTTATACATTACAAGTTCAAAGTTATGATTACTTCAAGTTAGGGTTGTTGACTAATCCAAAACTAGGCATGTGAGACTAAAGAAAAGTTTGATGAAAATGCTAGTTTCTTAATGTTAAAGTTAATGAAGGTTTACAGAAATATGTAGTGAAACGGTCTATTACAGGTCTACAAATCAGATTTTGATGATAAGAAATTGATAGAGGATTTTAGTTTGAGGTACATGTTGAGTACATGGATTTGAGGCGATGGTGATGAGTTGGCACATACTTGAAGTGTATAGTTAAGTGATGTTGGTACATATTGGCAGTCATAGTTGATAGTGGATTGACACATAATTAGTACATACACCCAGGTACATGGTTGGTCTGCACTTGTTTATAGTAAGTCATAGTTGATGAGTAGTTGACATAATTAATTTTATGCAGGTACATGGTTGGATGCACTTGTTTATGAGTACAGGTTGATTACTGAGTTGGTGCATGGTTGATGCACTTGTTTATGGTCTGAGTTCTGGGGTTGATTCATGGTTGATGCATGGTTCCAGTTATTAGATGCAGTTTACAACAGGGTATATCTCACATCTATAGTGTGATGGTTCCATCATTCTACTTCTACTTCGAGGTGCTTGAGACGGGGCAAGGGCGGTGGTTGTAGCCACCTTCCGGTTGTAACCCGAGAACATTGAAGTTGTAGTCCAGAGATTTGGGAGTTAGAGCACCTCGGGTTGTTGCACGAGGCTAGAGTTGGAACCTCCTTCCGGTTGCAACTGGAAGCAAAGGAAGTTTAGTGCTTCGAATGATGTAATTCTTCAAGACATATAAGAAAAACATTATGTGGTTTCTCGATTTGGGTTTCCACGTAAAACAGTTGTATTGTTACATGTGTGTGATTGTTTATTTGTGCGCTCATTGTGGATAATAATTCTACATTACGACATAACATTTGAAGAAAAAGATTATAATTAGTTATTCTTGATTCACCCCTCTCGGTAATCCAACAGGTGGATCAGGCCGGGGTTCCTTGAGAAATGATTTAACTCTTGAAAAGGTAGATCATGGAAGTACCAACTTTCATTATAAAAATCCATTCCATCCATTCCATCCATCGTCCATCCGGTCCATTCCATCCATCCCTCCTCCATCCATTCCATCCATCCGTCCATCCATCCATCCATCCATCCATCCGTCCTTTTCCATCCATCCGTCCATCCCTCCATCCTCCGTCCAACCATCCGTCCATTTCCATCCTCCCATTCCATTCCATTCCTCCGTCCATCCATCCTTCCTCCATCCATCCATCCGTCCATCCATCCATCCTCCATCCTTTCCTCCATCCATCCATTCCATTCCATCCGTCCATTCCATTTCCATTCCATCCTTCCTTCCTCCATCCATCCATCCTTTCCTTCCATCCGTCCATCCTCCATCCGTCCGTCCATTCCTTCCCGGCTCCATCCATCCGTCCATTTCCATTCCATCCATCCTTCCATTCCGTCCATCCATTTCCATTCCGGGCTCCTCCATCCTTCCGTCCATTCCATCCATCCATCCATTCCGTCCATTCCTCCATTCCATTCCATTCTAAAGAGGTTAGGAGTGGAATATTGCAAACCGGTTATCACTCCCATACAAACCGGTTGCAAGTTGAGGCAAGATGATGATTCAAAGTCCTACGGTCGAGGGGCAATATATAGGTCAATGATTGGAAGCCTACTATACTCTTGACAACATCTAGACAGAATGTAATCAGAATGGAGTTGGATAGGTGGCACGATTTCCATGACACCAAAGGAATCACATGTATTGAAACGTAAAGAGGAGGATCTTCGGATATCTCAAAGGAATAGAAGAGTTTGGATGCAGTATCCGAAAGGAAAGATCTATCACTTATGGCCTACGGATATAGATTGGGCGGGTTGTATTGATGAACGAAGAAGCACGGTGGGAGCCTACTTAGGTGAGTGTTTGGTATCCCTTGGCTAAACAAAGCAATCATCAGTATCTCTATCTCTGGTGAAGTGAGTATATTACAACAACAACATGTTGTACCACAGGTTCTTTGGATGAAACAGAACTTTGAAAGATATACATGTTGAGTATGATAGGCCATTCAATATATTGTGATAATACAAATTGTGGTATCTCAAAACCGATTGATGCACTTCAAGACTAAGCACATTCCAATCAGAGTATCTTTCTATGGGAGCAGGGTTCTGAGAAAGAACATCACGAGTTGAGTATGTGGGCACAAAGAACAAGTGGCATACATCTTTACAAGACCACTTCCAAGAGAAGCCTTTGAATATCTTGTAAAGACTTGGAGTTATTTCTACTCCAAAATGAATGCTTTTGAATGCTTATCTTATATGTCTTAGATATTGCAGGAAGCACCATAAGGAGGATAGTCTTTAGGAGATGGCCAGGATGGAAGATACATTTTCCATTGATGACAAAGGGGAGAGATTTATCATATGTAAACGATAGAGACAGAGGACAGAGGCATGGTTCAGGTGGATCATATTTATCAGATTCAGGGGACAGAGGCATGGTTTCGGGGAGCATGGTGATATGATTTAGTGTTGCATCAGTGTTACCATCAATGCCAAAGGGGAAATTGGTGATTAAAGGTTGGTTGTCATTGATGTCAACCCTTGAAGAAAGACCCGTAGCACAAAGTTTTTGGGTAATGGACCAATAGTGTTTGATGTAAATACTGACTCATTATTATTTTGTCATGGTTGATAAGAAGTAGAAAATATGGATGAACTCCAAAGTGGTCCCCTTATGGGTGAAATCCCTCCGGGAAGACACTTTGTGGAGTAAAGAGAACCCATGCTTAATTATGGAATAATGAGATGAGAGGAAAGTGAATTTGTCAATTAAAATATCCTATATGTATAGTTCTTGTCATTTCATTTCGGTGGTAATGGAGCGTCACATAATTCCTCACCCGGTTAGAGAGTTATAGCCATGAGAGTTGGAGACCCCATGTTTGGGTTATGGACCCAAGTTTGTTTTTTGTTTGATGGGTAATGGTATTGAATTATGATATATTTTCAGATAATACTATTCTATATGGATAGTACATGTTAGCATGCCATTACCGGTGGTATGTAAGAACATCATAACTCCTCACGGTTTGAGAGTTATGTATACGAGAGTTGGAGGACCGATATGTCATCTAGAAGCCCCAAAGGTCAAAGTAATCAAGAGTGGTTTAAGAGATTTTTAAAGGTAAATAATTAAGTGAAATGATGAGTGCCATTTATAATTCAAAGTGAATAGAAATAAATTGTTTAGTAATAATTTTAATGGAGAAATTAGAAGTGGACCCCAACCCTAAAATAAAGAAATTAGGGCCAAAGTGGGCCTAGAATATGTTTTAAGGAAGCTACTTGGAAGTACTCAAATAAGATGCAAGGATCTCTCATTTGAATCCCACACTTGAGAATATTGAATATCTATAGGTGTCTGGGGTTTTCAAATGATATCTAAGACGAAATAATGAGGAAAGTGAAAGAAGGCAAAATGCAGGAGGATAATTCTTTGGTGGTGTTTTTAAATTTATGTTATTTTCAGGTCATCACCATTTTAGCTATAACTTTATTTATATAATGATTCAGATCCTAAAAATTGCTATGAAAGTGAGAAAACATATCCAAGTATCGTGGTTAAATTCCAGCTTAGTGCGTTGTGGCTGGGAGTTTACTCATGTAAAATAGGGTTTATTAGCTAGTCCTTGAACTAGTCAAAATGGGGTGTTTAAAATTGAAAAACATCATAACATTATATAGATTCAAATTCAGACCAAATGTTGGACATGTATTGCTGTAACAGTTTCAGATCATTTCATCAAATATTTTGTCTTGAGACACTCTCTGAGTCGCTCTCTAGAATAAGACAAAATTTCAGTAAGGTATATTGTTTTGCTATATCCTTTAATAAGAGGTTCCCAAGTAGTGCCACTTGGAGGAATTGCATAAAACACTTTTGGTGTGTAGCATGAAGTTCTCTTATACATTACAGGTTCAAAGTTATGATTTACTTCAAGTTAGGGTTGTTGACAATCCAAAACTAGGCATGTGAGACTAAAAAGAAAGTTTGCCCAGTGAAAATGCTAGTTTCTTGTTATTGCAAGTTAATGAAGGTTTGAAAAATGTGATCATAAACACTAGTGCATTTGAGCTTCTAGTCAATTTTGATGATAGAAGTGATAGAAGATTTTGGTTTGAAATTGCATGTTGAGTACATGGTTGAGGCAGGTAGTTGATGAGTTGGCACATACATGAGAGTGCCAGTTGATGATGTTGGTACATATTGTGAGTCATAGTTGATAGATGGTTGACACTATGAACCCAGGTACATACTTAGTACATGGTTGAATGCACTTGTTTATGAGTGCAAGTTGATTCTGAGGTTGGTGCATGGTGATGCACTTGTTTATAGTACAAAGTGATTAGGTTGGTGCATGGTTGATGCTGTTTATAATACAGGTTGATTCTGGTTGATGCATGGTTGATGCATGAACAAAAAGGTTATTAGTACGGAGTTCGTTGGTATATCTCCAGTGATAGTGTAGCCGGTGGTTCCCATCATTCTACTTCTACTTGAGGGTGTGGGAATGAGGGCAAGAGGGCAGGTGGTTATGGCCCCTTCGGTTAACAACCAGAGAACATTGGGGTTGTAGCCTCTTTCTAGTAGCCAGAGATTTGGAGTTAGAGCTTCCTCAAGGGTTGTAGCCTGAGAAGCTAAGAGGTTGGAACCTCCTTCTAGTTGAATTTGGAAAACAAAGGAAGTTGGTGCTTCAATGAATGTAATTCTTCAAGACATATAAGAAAAAACATTTGTGGTTTTATCCCGATTACGGTTTCCACGTAAAACATTGGTGTACTAACAGAATGTAAGATTGTTTATTTTGTCTTTGCTCATTGTTGGATAATAATTCTACATTGATATAACATTTGAAGAAAAAAAGATTATAATTACGTTGTTACTAATTCATCTTAGTAAATGTGTTATCTTTGGCTAGAGATGTGGAGATTAGAGATCAACTAGGTGCCATTGGAGAATTGCCATCAACACTCTTGGGTATGCACTTGTATATATTATTTATCATTGTCACGAGGGAAAATTGCAGGAGGAAGGAACATTCTTGATGAAGTCATGGATCCAAACGGATATCAGTGCATTCAGAGGAAAAACAAAATCAAAATAAAGACTCCAGGTTTGATTGAATTTATAAGTCTCCAATTTGCACATAACAAGTTTAATAATTGCTACATTAATAGTTGTGACAACAATCCTTAAAATTGTTTTGATTATAGAGATGTATCCATTATTCTCCTCTAGGAGATATTCTTATCTTGTTTCCCTTCATTTGTTTCCTTGTTCCCAGGGCAGGTTAACAACAAAGGAAGTTATTTATCCTTTAGACTTTAGGGAGTCACTTGACTCAGAGGGAGTCAACTATTTAAGAAGGAGGAATAACAGAACCATCATTAAGGAAACCAAAGCAATGATACATGATCAGTCTACCACCAGGGTCCCATGAAATGACATGCATGCCAACAATATATGTTGAACAAGAGTCTCTGATTTTGAAGAACACTTGCTCCCGAAGGCTTTCACAGGGTGGAAGCACGAGAGATTGGACACTTTATGATATTTAGGAGTGAAGCCTGAGATTGGACACTTTATGATATTTGGGTGTCTAATATACTTTCATGTACCCAAGGAGAAGAGGTCTAAGCTAGACTCTTCAAGCAGAAAGGGTACTTTTTGTGGGATGCAGTGAATTTTCGAAGGCATATCGGATCTACATCCCTAATCAGAGAAAGATTGAGATAAACATATATGTTATATTTGAAGAAGAGATAACCTTCCAAAGATCCAGAGAATATCATATGGATATTGTCAGTGAGACATTACCTTCTCCCTTCAACAGTTCAGAGGGAGACAACCATTATTCCAGTTGATCCAATTGTTCCAGCTGATCTAGTTTCTCTAGTTGATATCTCTAGAGATATTACAGTAGGGCATAAAAGGCATGCTATGGATCAACAAAATCTACAGGAGGAAGAGGGACATGCAGCCCCTCAAGGCACATCCCGAGAGAGAAAGAGACCAAAGAGATTTTCGAGCTACTTTTCAGCCATGAGCCACATCATTGATTCTGATCCTTCTTGTCATGGAGAAGCGACAGATGAGTAGGTATGACAAGATGTCATGACAGAAGAATATCATTCCCTCTTGAAGAATGATGTATGGGATATTGTTCCGAGACCAGAAGGGAAGTTTGTAGTGACTTCCAAGTGGATCTATAATATCAAGCATGCAGCTGATGGAAGTGTCGAGAAATACAAAGCGATATTTGTAGCCAGAGGATTCTCACAAGTGGAGGGAGTTGACTATGATGAGACATTTCCTCCAATAGCCCGATAAACTTCCATCCGTACTATCATTGCACTAGATGCATCCATGGGTTGGAAACTACATCATATGGATGTAAAGACAACATTTCTCAATGGTGAGATTGAGGAAGAAGTTTATATCGAGCAACCGGAAGGATTCGTGATACACAACAAGAAATCTCATGTGTGCAAGTTGAACAAAGCCATGTATGGACTAAAGCAAGCACCTTGTTCTTGGTATGAGAAAATTGATGGATTCTTGATGAGTTTGGGCTTCAGCAAGAGTGTTGTTGGTCCAAACCTATATTATCATATTATTGGCAACGAGTTCCTAATCTTGGTCCTGTATGTTGATGACTTATCCCTCACCGGTTTAGAAAGACTTATTGTTGAATGCAAGCAAGCATTGACTTTTGAATTCGAGATGAAGGATCTGGGTATGATGCACTACTTCTTGGGATTATAAGTATGGAAGAACACTGATGAGATTTTTCCTGAGTCAAGAAAAATATATAGTGGATATATTGAAGAAGTTTTGTATGACAGACTGCAAATCCATGCCTACACCAATGGTGATGGATTTAAATAAAATGAACGATGCTTCTACTGATTCAGGTGAGATTGATCCACATTTATACTGACAATTGATTGGATCATTGATGTATCCGGTTAACACCAAACCTGATATATGCTATTCATTGAATGTACTTAGTCAGTGCATGAATCAATCGAGACAGACTCATTGGATAGTAGCAAATCATGTATTGAGATATCTACAAGGCACAGTTGGATATTGCTTAAGATATGCCTCCAGTGTAGACCTGAGTTTGCAGGGATATGTCGATGCAGATTGGGTAGGGAGTGTAGTGGACCAGAAGATCACATATGGTTGTTGTTTTACCTTGGGATCTACCATGGTTTCCTAGTGCAGCAGGAAACAAATCTCTGTGGCCTTGAGTACTACAGAAGCATAATATATAGCGTTGAGTGTGGCAATTCATGAAGCAGTGTGGCTTCACAAGCTCCTGAAAGATGTATTTGATCATGAGATGGATCCTATTATTTTTCATTGTGATAACCAGAGATGTGTGAAGCTCTCTGAGAACCCTGTGTTTCATGATAAATCAAAACACATTGAGATAAAATTCATTACATCAGAGACATGGTGTAGAGGAAAGTAGTACACGTGCAATACCTTCCTACACATGAGAAAATTGCAGATATATTCACCAAACGACTTGCCAAGATGAAGTTTGAGTACTTTCGTGAGAGACTTGGCCTAGTGGATAATTCCTCCCTAGCTGAGAGAGAGTGTTGATGATTACAACTTCGTGAGACATCCTCTAGGACACAGACTGAGTGAGTCGGCCTATGAAAGAGCCCATGAAATGGGTGTGTCGTTCCTATCTGAGATTGATATGGAACGTTGTGTGCCCCTATGTGGGGTAAGGATGCCCATGAGATGGGTGTGTCAATGTGTGTGCCCCTATGAGGGGTGAGAATTCCCATGAGCTGGGTGTGTCGTTTGAGATGAAATGATGTGTACCCCTATGAGGGGTGAAGGTGCCCATGTGATGGGTGTATCGTTCTCCTCTATGTAGAGGGTTGAGACAATGTGGTACTCCAGATGATTCTCCTGTGAGACTCAGTGAGATAGAGATCTATTGAGCAGGACGTCATTGTGGCTGAGCACAAGTGGACGTGCCCCTAGTGGTTGAGCACTAGTGGGTGTGTGTCTAGATGATTCTCATGTGAGACTTAGTGAGATAGATATATGTTGAGTAGGACGTACCCTTAGTGGTTGAGCGCTAGTGAGTGTGTGAGATCCCTTGATATATTGTCTAAGAGTAAGATTTACCTGTAACCCTAATTGTGATGTAAAGGGTACATGTCGGCCCCACCATAAAGTGAAAGATAATTAATATTGTAATTATTAATTATATTCTGAGTTATTGAGGTCGGCTCTGTTGTGACAATAGGCACCACTTTTTATGTGTCCAGTCTAGTATAAATAAAGGTGATTTCCCCATTAAGGAAACACACAACTCACATGTAATTTTGGTTCTAGGGCTGAAGTGTGCACCTCTGTTGGGCGCTAGCTTAGTGGTTTTGGAGAGAACCCTTTTGTGTGATAGGTCTATGGTGTGGGAGGTATTTCTCTTGAGAATATAGCAAATGATTGCTAGGTTTTATTCCCTTGTTGAGAAGGGTTTCCCAAGATATTTCTTGTGTTCTTGTGCATCGTATTTATTCTTGTGATCTTGGTTATTGACGTAATTGTTAATGGTGTAGTTGCATAAGTTTATGGTTCAAGTACATGACTAAAATTGAAATATACCTCATGGTTGAGCCTAGCATAGTGAAAATTCAACATTAGCCACTCATATTTACAATATAATAAAGTATAATAATTATTAACCTCTTCCTAAGTAGACATTTATAATATTATTTTATTATAATTATTAATTGTTATTATATTAAATAGGATTATTTTATTATAGTTATTAATTGATATTTTATTATGACCATATTACATATTTAATATTATTATAATATATTATATCATATTATACATTTTTATGATGGCATAATATTCATATTCATTCATAGTAGTATTGTATTATAGTTATCAATTCATATTATATTATGATTATATTATATATTCAAAATTATTATATTATGTATTGTTATATGATGACTATATTATAAATTATTATTATATATTAATAATATACTATTTATTTTATTTTCATATTACATATTAATAGTAATTACTTATTATCATTTATGGTTTATGCATAATAATCTAAATTTCCTATTATTATTTTTAATTCTCATCTCGTTTTTTTAGATTAGTCTAGTTTATATGGCAATGTGATGTGGCATACATGACTTTGATGTGACGCATGGATTATTATTTTATAATTTCCTTAAGGAGATCCATTTTTTAAGAAAATTTCATCTAATGTGGACATAGTGAAGAATCTTCATCTCATCATACCATGGTTGAAGAAGGAGAACAACAACTTAAGATCTTTGAGTTCCCCATTTGGGAAACAGATGAAGAAACAAAGATGAAGAATATTAATCCTGCAATTGTCCCTCATTTTCATGGCCTTACTACATAAAACACTGATACATTCCTTTTTGAGGTTGTTTGTAGAACTTATGACTATGCAACAAATGCTCAAAATCTCAATAGTATTTTTTCTCCACATCGAAGGAATTAGTCTTAACATGGTTTATGAGCTTAGAAGGGAACCATATAAGAAGTTGGGAGAAAATGAAACAAACCTTCATGGAGAAATATAGGAACTACTATAAGGCCATGGATACTAGAGATGGGATCTTTAAATGATCCAAAGAGAAAATGAATCCCTACAATACTGTAAAGAGATATTTCAACTCAGTTACAAGAGGACTCATAGTTGCACATTGGATGACAACTCACTCAAACTTGAAATACTTAGAGGAGTAAGAGAGGAACTGATGGAAACTTTGAACCTCCCTGCAAATGGAGACATCTTCCAACTGTAGTATGAAGACATCAAGAAAGTATTCAAGAACTATTTTAGGTCAACAAGAAAGAAAAGAAAGGGTGGAAGGAGTGCTACCCCACAATCATCCAATTTTATAACTTTCACAAATAATAAAATACGAAGCTTGTTAGAAGATGCATAAACTGACATTTTACATTTATTGACTATGTATATGGATACAATCTAGATAAAGGGGAAGTAAGAAGAGTCAGAAAAAGATATAGTTGTTTTGTCCTAAACTTACAAAAAAAAATGCTAGGAATGAATTCCCACTCAATATAGTGGACATCTATGGAATTTGTGAAAAGCAACATCAAGCTAACAAATTTCCTTCCTTAATAGGTATCAAGGTTGCTAACCAAGGTGTTGAGGAGAATATGGAGAAATTATGTTTCATCAACTAGAGGAGGCAAGGAATATTTCGACCATTTCAACTAGGTATGCCTTATTCCCATCCTCAATATTTTGTTATATATAGTGCACAAAGGCATGCTCAACCTTGGTATCTGTTGATATTATGGTAGTTGTGGGAGGTATTAATCTCCATGTGTAACCCTGACGAGAATAGAATATTTTTGGAAGCAAGAAGAAACCCTAAAGCATTGGACATAACCCTAGAAGACAAGTCGGCTAAAGGAAATACTTAATATTGAGTTTTTTAGCCTCCAGAATGAGAAGTCAGCCCAGATAGCTGAGGAGAAGTAGTATAAATACAAGACGTCAGTTCTCATTTGATACACATAGCTCGCAACTACAGAAATGTAAAAGTGCGCATTATAGAAACTGAGTAAGTGCGCAAGTCTGGAGAGTAGTTGCAACAACAACTACTGCAACCTATATTCTCGGTTTAGGCTTGGACTTTCTATTGGTTATGGTTTGGACTTTATGCCTTGTGTGCTAGCTCTGGAGAGAGGTACACTACTTTTATTGGCTATTAGGCCTAGGGTTTGCTTCTAGAATTATTATTTGTCAAGGTTAAGGTGCTCGGGGGTGGCTTCGCCCTATGGTTGGGTGACAATATTGTTATATTGTCTATGGTTAAATGAGCACACCTGTTATTTCTAACAGGTTATGGTCCCACCCTATATTCAGATAGTCTAACTGCTAGAAGATAGATTGGAAGGATTTTCTCAGTTATAGTTGTAGTTGCAGTCATTTTTTGTTGCAACAACGAAACCTGAACCCTCTTGTTGAGGCACCTTAAGTAAAGAGTTTGACCTAATTTCTAGATAGCCTAGTGCGCCCTAACCCAACACATCTCCTCGTACTCTCAGCAAGCTAAGACACCAATTTTGAGTTTTTGGTCAATCTAAAGGTTGACCAAGTCAAAATCAAAGGTTGACCAAGTCAAAGCAGTCATGACATACTCTATGAAGTCATAAAATAAGTTAGAAGGGGCTTCTATCTTTAGAGCATAGAAGATAAGGATTGACCTCATCCTTGCCAAGAATAAAGTGTTGGATGTCGTGAAAGGAAAGATCGTGGAACCACAGTTTGAAGAAGGAAAAGAGAAGGAACCTCAGAACGTTGCAGTTATGGAGAAGTTCAAGGACAATGACATCAATGCCATGATTATCATAGTGGACTCTGTAAAAGATCGCTTGATACCCTACATCTCTAATCTTGACTCATCTAAGAATATGTACGATGCCCTAACTAACCTCTTCTCAGTCAGAAACATTAGAAAAGTAATGAGTCTGAAGAATGAGCTCTGTGACATGAAATTGAATGATGATGACATCATAACATCATACCTTGTGAGAATCTCTCAATGAAGAGACCAACTACAAGCTATTAAAGAAATCATTTCAGAGAAGGAACTGGTAAATATAGTGCTCAATGGTCTTCCCAAGACATGGGATGCATTTGTCGCAAGCATGAACACAAGGAAGGAGTATCCCACATTTGAAGAACTTTGGACTTGTTGTGCACAAGAAGAATCAAGGATTTGTTGTGCATAAGAAGAATCAAGGATTATAACAAAAGAGAAATTCCAAAGGATGATGATCAAGCCTACACAACAAAAGTTCAAGAAATTCAGGAATAAAAAAAAAGTTTGACTCCAAGCAAGAGTCCAAATCAAGAGAAAGATATGTCAAAATGCAATACTTCAACTCACGAAAATATGGTCACTACAAGAATCATTTTCCAAGTTAAAGAAAAGAAAGGAAACACATGAAGCATCATTGTCGAAGAAAGGGAACCCCTCAAAGAAGGCCAAGCAAGATAAAACAAACTTCTTCTAAAACAAGGTAACAAATTTCTTCATAGTTCTTATACATACCATGTTTACAAGTTTCTATACATATCTTGCATATATATTTTATAAGATAAGATGTTCAAGTGAAACAATACCTATGAAGAATAACAAGATAAGGATTCTTATCATGATGACTACAAGTCAAGCAATACATATGAAAAGATGAAGTACATTGACAATCCTTGGTAAACAATTCAAGTGGAAGTTATTACATATGTTAACTGCAAGATAAATCGATATAAGAATCAAACTTGAAGAAACCAAGAAGAAGTCAAACATAAAAGAAGTCAAGAATCAAGAGGAAATTGGAAAAGACTTGTGACACTTTGTAGAAGACAATAAGGACGAAGACGGAAGCGTGGACTTAGTCAGACGAAGGGAGCATATTTTATGCACTTATACATGAAGAAATGATTAGGATGGAGTTAATCCTAAATGATATGGTCCACTGAGGATTATGAAGTATCTATCCATGTTCTTAATTGAAAGTAACAACCATGATAAGAAACATGTTTTAGTTTGACTTCTAGAAGAAGTCTTCTCTCGAAAAGAAGCCTTAAGGTATCTTTGGTTTCCCATATACATCCATGATACTATGATTAAAAGAAGAAGTTGGAATCTTCGGGGCATATAGAAGACCCCATGAACTCAAGAGATAAAGAGAAAAATGAGGAAAAACATGAATGACCCAAGAGAGAAGGAAAATTTAGAACAACTAGTCATTATACCGAGAATCACAAGACTACCAACTTGTTTTGAACCCATTAGAACCAATCAAGCAGAAGAAATGGAAGTTATGATGAAATAAACATTAACAATAATAAATTGTGAAAAATATGAATGGAAGCATTATAGATTCGAATCAGAGGTTCCCTCCATAAGGAGAAGACTATGATAATATCTTGTTCATGTAAACCAGATATACCTCTATCTTAGCTATTATATTCCCTTGGATCCATGGATTGAAGTTTACATCAGCTGGTTGTAAAAGAATGTTCTCCCAATAGAGCATCTGAGGAAGAACTTTATGTAAAGCAATATCAAGGTCTTCTTAAGGTATACCAAAAGAGACCCATGTATGCGATATATGTTATCTCTGTATGATCCAAGTTTAACTTGATGAGTATCTCATATACAATAGAAGCGTGGTAAAAACTTTCTATGACGGAGATAGTGTATCAAAATAGTTACTCGAAACCGGGATGATGGATTGCTAATCCGAAAACCCTAAGGATGATAGAAGAAGTGCTAATTTGAATATGTTTCGCCTTTGAGTCTTGCCAATGTCATAAGCGTGAAACATAAGTGTTAACTGGCTAAATGATATATTGTAATAATCGCACGCGTATGAATCCTTCAGAGAAAACTAGTGTTCCATCATAGACCAAGTACATTGAGATCAAGCATTACATTCTTTGTGATGAAGTCCAAAAGAGAAGTGGTTCTCCAATATATATCTCCAATGAGCAGATAAGAATAGCGTGACATTTTGGTAAACCCTCACCCAAATGTTGCTGAAAAGTTTATGCTTAGCCTATGGAGACAAACAAGGAAGAATTCCTAAAGAGGGATCACCGGATGTAAGCTATTGATTTATGGATAGCCATAAACAAAATGGTCCAGATTTACGCCCTTCCATTGGAAGCGCTCTGAGATTGGATTCGGATGTGCATTTTCTATTTTGGAAAATGATCCAGATCGAATGGTCATTTTCATAATGAAATGGTTCGATAGATTGCTAATGTACCATAGACAATGATTCCCACTATGGCCAGTATTGGGGAATGGTTCAGGACAATCATTATCCTTAGAAGTCACTCTGAGAAGTGGTCAAACAAAATGGTCTGCCTCTCTGGGCAGTCATTCTTTCGAAGTTCATAGCCATGAGCAATATCGAATAATGGTTCATTTTGGAGCTTGGTACAAGACAATCATTTCCTTAGGGAAATGGTCCAGACAATCATTCCTAGGGAAGAATCATTCTCTCTGGGTTGCATTTTGTTTGGTGTTGAGGAATGGCCCAGCTAGGTGAATAAGGTTCCAAGTTCACTAGAGAAATTCCAAGGGCGCACTCATTCTCCAAATTGCAATTCATGATTAATGCCGCAGGAATGGCCCGCTTAGGTGAATGGTCTATTTAGAAATCAGGTATAATTATTCTTCTATGCTTGAGAAGAAATTCATATCCCGCGGTCAGAGGCTTTAATTTTCTATGGGCAGAGATTCTCTTCCAAAATCATATAGATGCGGAGTGGAAGAATGCATTCAAAATGACTCCGCTTTATCATGATATTGTTTTTATGTGCAGGTTGATATCAAATGATATGATCGCTATGGAGACCGGGGATGTCTCTAGACAATAGATGTATGTTATTGTGGTGGATGTATTCCATTGGTTGTGACTATGTGGCGTTGATTAAGCCATTGGATAATTTGGTGTATAAAATTACTTGATAGTAGTTGTGTACTATCATGGATAAACACACAGCTTGTGTTCTATTGAATGACATTGTCTTCGATTTCCATAAATACTATCAATAGTGTTGGAAATGATTACTAGCTAGGATGGATAGTCAAGATAGCTGGTGGATGACATTCCCTCTGTGTGGAAATGGTCTAGGACAATTATTATTCTAGGATGCATGTTCAGATTTGAAGAATAGTCCTTGTAACCCATGACGTATTTCCGCATCTGCCATTGGAACAATTATTCTTCTAGACATATGTCCGGATTACAATAATGGTTCTTGTATCACTCCTCGCGGAAGAGTGACTTATTTAGAATCATGCCCGATTACTTAGATGAGTATGGCTTAGAGAGATGATCTAGTTGATGTTGTCAGATGATACCGATAGTGATGATGGTGCTCGTGGATCTAACCGAGAGAATTTATGACTATGTTGATGTTACCGATTGAATGGTATGTTTTTCTCAAGACCATCAAGTTTTCACCGCCCCTATATAGGAGGGAGGTTATTAGTATAGTTGCGGAGGTATTAACCTCCACGTAACCCTCGACAAGAATAAAATATTCCGTGAAGCAAGAAGAAACACTAAAGAATCGGACATAACCCCAGAAATACGTTCGGCTAAAGGAAATAATTTCTATCATTGAGTCTCCTTATTCGTATCGAGAAGCCTACTCTGCATTTGGCTAAGGAGAAGCAAAGATAAATACGAAGGCGCTTCCTCATTTGATACTAATAATAACTCACAACTACATAAATATAAAAGTGCACACTGCAGAAACTAAGCAAGTGCACAAGTCTGGTGAGAAGCTGCAGTTGTAATTACCGGTGAATCTGCATTCTCAGCTTAGGCTGGACTTACATTGGTTATGGTTTGGAATTTATGCCCTCAGGTGTGCTGATCCGAGAGTGGTACGCTACTTGATTGGCTATTAGGCCTAGGGTTTGCTTCCACTATTCTCTCATTAAGGTTATATGCTCTCTGGGTGGTTTGCCTATATATTTAAGGACAATATTGTTATATTGTCTATGGTTAAATGAGCACTCTATTATTTCTAATAGTACCCCCCCAAGCATTCTAGTTGGTTAATGTAGAATCAATGGCAGTACTAAAACCATCCTTAACCATCCCAATCTCCTCTTCAATCATTTCCATCTCAATCTCAAACACAAAACCAACAATGGTCTAATCATATATAGTGGTGGAGACCTAAAACTGGTAGAAACAATCATTACTCCCACTTCCACCTCAATATACCATTTCTCCAACAAACATTGAACCAAAAAATCCCAAAACAACCCTAGTTGTCTGCCCAACCAACACCCAATCCAAACAATAGGTAGGTCCAAAAAGTGTACAATTAAGACACCACCTACCTACCAAAGTTATTCTATGGATATTCAAGAGATCAATATAAGGTCAGTAAAGGCACTGAAAAACCCTCTCATTATAGAGTCCATAGATGATAAAGTATCTGAGGAAAAGGAAACCTCCACCATAAGAGAAACAACCTATCCCTCAACCAACACCTCATTTTCAGGAAAGGCACTAAAAACCCCTCTCATTATAGAGTCCATAGATGATAAAGTATCTGAGGAAAAGGAAACTCCACTACAAGAGAAACAACTTATCCCTCGACCAACACCTCCTTTTCAGGAAAGGCTAAAAGCTAAGAAAACTTACACAAGCTAAGAAAATGACCTCTTAGGTGAACTCAAGAAATTATGTGTCAAAATCCCTCTCCTCCAAAGGTATTAAACATTTTCCTATCTACAACAAATTCATCAAAGAATAATGCATTAAGAAACCAAAAATAAAAATGAAAGGCTCTTCTACCATTAATCAAAGGCTCTCCTACAATTAATTTGATAGGTCAAATCGTAGATCTTATGTTAGGAAAAGTCTTTATTCCTAAATACTTAGATCTAGGTAGCCTAGTTGTAGATGTTTACATCAACAAAAATCTAATCCAAAACACCCTAATAGACCTAGGAGCATCTATCAATGTTATGAAAAAGGACACCATGCTTATACTTGACCTAAGGGAACTATTGAGACACACACCTACTATACTCTAGCTAGCAAACAAATCAACTGTAAATCTCAATGGAGTCTTAGAGGATGTGATGGTCTCTATTAAGTCATGGTAGTACCCAACAGATTCCATAGTGTTGCAGACAAAATCAAAATTCAATGGGTACCCCCTCATCCTAGGAATACTTTGACTATATACAACTTACACATATATCAATTGTAGGGTAGGAAACATGACCATAAAAATGGTCAATAAAAAAAGAAATTCATATTGTGTCCCCCTGCCAAGCCATTCAATGACATTGAAACACCTATTTGGGTAGGAAAATAAGGAGAAGAGGCATTTCAAGTTATAGTACACCCTCCCCTTACTATTGAAACAACATTATCCACAGCAGTATAAATTAAGAAACTTTCATCTCGAACTACATGCAAAATTTGTATCCAAGCTCTGTAAAAAATAAAGAATTCACTAGCCAAAAGAATGACAGTTTGAAAATTCTACTAATTTAAAAGAGATTTCTTGGAAATATATACTCACTATTGTGATTAAACCAACTAAAATCAAAACAATGAAAATATTCCCATACAAAACTCTAAGAATCAACAATGGTTTGATTGTTGTCCAAGAACAACAATTACTAAAAAAAAAAAACATACATCAACCTTTTGAATGAGATTACATAGTCAAGGAATGATATCCATACATTTTTATATGCCAACATATATAATTTAAGAATGAATCTTCACCCATCATGCATCCTCAATGTAACATACCCAACCACCCATGTATTACTGTTGGGGAAGTGGAGTACTCCAAAATTCCTTCCCACCATATTACAATTTATGCATTGATACCTTTTTGTCTCATGCCCAACCTTTTAACTGGGTTAAATGCATCATTCTTATAGATATAATACCATAATGGCCTCATTGTTCTATTATGAATTAATTAAAACGTGCATACATACAATGTGTGCTCATATATACAAACAAAACAACATTTCTTTCATAACATTACAACAATAATTCAACATTTACAAAGATAACCATAAACACTTACCTTCTAGGAATAATTCACTAAAATGGATTCGTGACGTAAGGACATTCCACCCTACCATAGGATTGTTGTTGTTTGTCATATTTCTACTCTAGATTTTAAACTTGTGCAATTAATGTCCTGCAAAACGATTCTTAATAAAAAAGAAAAGATATAATCACACACACACATGATTACATAGAGATTTTAATTCCTCGAAACCCAAACCTGAAAACCAACAACCTGTTTAGAACCACACCTCTAATACAATATATATAGGATCTTTAGGTATTAAAACCCCTAATCCATTGACCCGCATTAGTTAACAACCCTAATTCCCTAACTAGAAATAGAAAATCATCGGGTCGTCTCATGTGCCAAAAACTAAAATGTGATGCAAAAAACTTTTTTCAAATCTAATTCTATGTGGATCCAGCACCCATGCACAAAATGTACTGTAGATACCTAGGTTTGGCTTCTCATGCAAAAGAATATAACACATACCCAAGATCTACAAGAGGGTTATCCCAAGCTAAGGCTAATGAAGTCCACAAGAACAAACAACACCTACTCTAATCTCAAATAATATGGATTTATGAGGGAATTAAATGGAACACATGAATATGACAAAAGCATAGAGATATTGTAATACTCAATTTCTAATAATGAATTAAATATGAAGGAACTGTGAAAATGCAGAGTGAATGAACTCGCTTAGAATGGTGGCATCTTATCTCCTCGAGAAGAGATGTGATGGTTGCTACCACATTCACAAGAAAAATTACAATGAGGTTGAAAAGGCATTTTAACACAAAACATCAATGAAATAACCCCAAACATCCGAAACCCTAACCCCAAAAAGATGAAACACCAAAACCATGTGGTTAGCTGATACATCAAATTCTCTGGGTAACTTTTGCATATGATCTCTCAAGTTAGTGTCGAGTTTGTCAAAAAGGTATAAACTGCAAGGCCAATATCAGAATGGCCCAATATATTCCTCTAGATCTTTTATGGACGTTTTCATGCCAAAATAACATCAAGTAGGGGCCTCAAATAGCCTCGAAGTTCAAGCACCCGAAAACCATGAAGAACTTCCAAGATGGAAACTATATATTGAGCCAGTGGAAAATCTAGGCCACCAAAAGTTCACCAGATCAATACTCCCCCCTTAAGAAGCAACGGTATCCATTGTGATTGAGTTTCCCCATAAAATGGGGGAAATTTCAAGAACTCACTCTTGGTGAGACTTGCCTTGGTGGCAGTTTCTACTTGGACAACCCGATAGAGTTGATATTCACAGTACCCTTAACCTGCATGTCCATGATCCAATCAATGGTTTCATGTTCCATGGTGTGAGGTTTGAGCTCTGTAGGTGTTAGTCAAGTCACACCTCCCATGTGTCCAACCTGCAGGAGGATGATCACAATTATAGGACATGACTAATCTGAGATTTTGGATGATGTGTGTCCATATCTAGTGGACACATCCTTGATGGGGTCCTAAGGCACTCTTTTCTCCAAATTCAACCGCTAAACCTAACTCCCCACCTAGAACTTGTAGGTGGAACTAGTGTTGATCATCACAGCTAAGCTTGTATTTAGCATTGGATTTCCGTAAAATATCATGTGTGGACCTATTGGAAGATGTGTTGAACTGCTCTCAATGAATTTGGTGGCTTTGTCAACCTTATATTGAGCATGGGAATATTATTCATGTGTGGATGCAAGGGGTAGTGCTGGGCATCGATTTGGGCCCAAGCAAGGATGGTTGAAATCTGTGCCCACACAAAAGGGTTGTGGTCACTGCACATGGAGGGTTATGTTGTAGCTGTGTTGAACATAAGGAAGGCTCTCATCCCATGTCCGTGGGATGCTTGAGTTGTACATGTGAAAGATATGTACATCATCTTATTGGCAACCTTTGTATGTCCATTAGTTTAGGGTGTGGAAGACAATGGATTTGGTGAGCTTGGTGTCCAAAGATGAGTGACCGTGAGGCTCAACCAAAATGTATTGAATAACCTACTTTCTTGATTTGATATGATGGTATGTGGTAGTCCAAAGTGTATCCACACATGCTCGAAGAAGATCATGGCAATGGTCTCAGTTGTGATACCTTCTGTGGAAAGGATGTTAGAATGGCCATCTTAGAGAATCAATCAACAACTACGAATACAAAGTCATTTCCATTCTTGGTTGAGGGGAGACCGGACATGTACTCCATGTATTTGTTGTGGTCTGTTTGGGAGTAGGAAGAGGGGTGTGCAGCCCCTATTTTTTAATGTTTGGCTTGGTGATGGAGTAGGTAGTGTAGGATATGATATACTTATTGGCATCCTATTGATGTCTGCATACAATAGAAATACTATGTAGTATTGCTATCGCTCTCCATGCCAAAGTGTCTCACACCGACTGTAGTGGGTTTCCAAATCAACTTCACATGCTTGCTTTAAGGAACACAGAGATGACCTAGATGGAATAGTAGTCCATCCTAAATATTAAATGCAACAATGATCGTGCATGTTCCCAACATATTCTAGGTCATAGCTTAAGTCAAGATCGTTTCTATAGAGTTGGGACCACCTCGGTCTCATGTTTGTAAAAGTTGAGCATCGGTTATTGTTGCAACCCAAGACTAAGGCACTCAACGACATGATTAATGCTCCCTTTCTTATATTTAATTTTGAAGTGAAACTGCTAGTAAAGTATGTGGACCACTTTGATTGGTTGGTTCTATATTTTCCTTTTCTCTCGCATGAACTGCAAAGGGTTGTGATTCATATGGATGATTGTTTCCTTCCTAGAATGTACTCCTTCGCTGGTGGTAGGCTCATACAATGGGATACATCTATTTTTGATAGGTGGGGAAATTACCGAAGGAATCTAAGAGTGTCTCACATGATAGTCCATCGATGACCATATTGAGTGAGAATTACACCAATAGCGTAGTCTGAAGAATCTGTCTCCATCTCAAAAGGTTGCTGCAGATCAGGTAAGGCGAGAACTGGGGTTGAGCATAAATGATGTTTCAGATCGTCAAATTCTTTATGTTGTGACCTAAACCACACAAATTTTTCTTTGCATCCACCCTTTCTCACTTGGTTGAGGGGTCATGCAATATGAGAGAACCCAAACACAAATCTATGATAGAAGTTGGCAAGGACTAAGAAGCTCTAAAAGCTCCTCAGCTGACAAGTTTTCTGTAGATGGCTAACTCATGAATGACTTGATCTTGGTTGGATCCAATAGCGCAATAATCTGTTACGTTCATCTACAATGTGTCCAAGGTACAAGACCCTGTTAATGTTGAAGAGCATTTTTACAAGCTAGCATATAGCTTGTGTTGTCAGAGCGTGGAGGACTTGATAAATGTGCTTCAAGTGGTCTTCCAAACTCTTTTGAAGATGAGGATGTATCTAGATATACAACCACAAAGGAATTGGGTGAAGGTTATAATATGCCATCCATCATGAAAGTTGTTGAGGCATTTGTCAAGCCAAAGGGCATGACCAACCAATCAAAAATACTTTATTTAGACTTGAAAGCAATCTTCCGCCACATCAATTAATCTCACCTGACCGTGGTATTGGACTGATCAATCTTACCAAAGCACCCGACCTCTTGAGTTGGTTGAATTGCATCGATTCCGAATTCGCGGATTTTTAGGAGCTGCGTAATCAATATAGATTCATCATGTCCCATATTTATTCTACACAAGCACAGTTGGGCTTCTCTGGGGGGAGGGTGAGGATCTTGATCGACAAAAGCCCTTTGGAGAAGCTTTCCTTTAATATGGCACTCATTTCTCATTTTCTAGGGAGAGAGAGAGTATGATAAACTATCCCATTAGGTAAGCAGTGCTGTGTGGATCTGACTGATTGAATGCTTGACTTGGATAGCAGAGAGGCACCTTGTGTGAGGTGGAGATGTCTCAGCTTTTCTTCCACAACTTTTTCTTTCCAATTTTTTTCAAGGTAAAGAGAAGCCTTGTGTAGGGGCCATGGATATGGTCCTGAAATTCCATTCAATTTGAGAGTGAATCATGAAGAGGAAAATTTCCTAGCCTAGGAGATGACCTTCCCGTGACTCCTTAGTTGGAGACCAAAACATGTAGGTGGAGCTTGGCCTTGGTATCTTGTACAACCTGCCTCTTCAAAATATCAATGAAACCACGTAGGTCTAGACTCATATACAACATGACATTTCACATATATGGTTGGCCTAAAAACATCATCACAAACTTCAAGTGGGGAAATATCACACAATACCTCATCCTGAAGGGCTTGATTCCATGTGGTAGGTGACATTGTTGGACAATCGCGAGATCTCGGCCCTTGTTTGAGCTATTTGATGTTGTATGGCTACATATGTGGTGTTTTTGGCAACTCCAACTGCTGATGACCTCTGTTTATATTATGTTCTTTTAGCTTTCGCTATGAACAATGAGATGCCACAGTGCACCCTTCATCCACATCCATGAGTGAAAGTATGCCACCTTCCTCCTCAAGGCTCTCTGGTCATTTGGATTGATCTTATATAGTGATTGTGGCACTAGGTCCACATCAATGATTTTCTACCCTTTATCTACTGGAAATCATAGTCGATCTTGGATTTGACTGAGGCTTTCAATGTTAAGTAAATTCCATACAAGATCTAGAAATATAACCACTACAAATATTGAATACACAATAGATCCACAAATCAATATAGAAGAAACCACACTTTTATTATTACCAAAACCTTGAGGTAGGGAAACAACATACAAAGGATCCTGTGACATGGAATGTTCATTTGCCTCTTCGAGGCATCCTCCTATTGAGCTTTTAGCTCCAACAATAATTTCATGTCCAATTACATTTTGAATCCCTTTTATATAGTATGCTACCATCACCTAAGAATATTCTAGAGGAGGAATATTCTAGAAGTAGAACCCTTCTAATAATTCCTCTTACATTTATTATATCTAACTCCCATTTATTATATCTAACTACCATAGTGGGCTCAATAGTGGACCTAGTCCACCTTTACATTGAATTGCCTCCACTATTATCACTTCAAGTGGCCCTCCTCTGGGCCCACTCACTACCTCTCTAGCTACCTAACATTCCATCCCCCTTATGAAGTGTTGTCCTCAAAACTTGGATGTAAAACCATACTGTGGTCCCATGGATACTTTCTACAATTAAGAAGACTAGAGAACCAAGGTCTTGTGTAGAAAGGAAAGCCACCATGTTGAAATAGTCTGACCGCCATTGTAACCATAAGGGTCTCATGTCCAAGTGCTCAAGTGAACTCCACATGGAAGATATCACACCCAATAACAAACTAAAATGATGCTCCCAATATCGACACCTACTGCGTGGATACAAATAAGAATATCCATCCACATAGGGAGATGATCAAAGATGAATCCGGAAGGAACAATACCATTGTAGAATATGCAAACTCTAATGCTGATAATCATAACTAGCTCCCGATGTAACACATTGATTTTCTCACGTAAGGTGGAGTAGATTCTATCAAATAAAATATGGAAGTGGTTTTCATCCCATAAACACAACTATCCATATACCCAATCACTTAATCTACCAAAATCATACCAAGTATTATATTTCGATTATATCATCCCCTCGATGTCCGCCATAAAGAAATCTCACATGTTCAATGAATCTTGGATTACTGTTTTAAAACTATCATTGAGTCCTGTCTCTGTAGACCATCTACAAATTTGTATCCAATGTATCATCTCAATGTGTCATACAATTGGGTTTCGAATGCTTCAAATGGCCTTGTAAAAGCCTTTGAGGGTTTGAGAGGAAATAATCATTGGAAACACCCTGCATAAAATATACCAAAAGAAAGTCACAATGTATTCAATGGAATTGATCCGTAACAATTTGAGAACCCTAAGGAAAATTTAGAGGAAACTGCAATGTCACGCCATCACAAAAAACACACAAAAATAGAACAATAAGTTACTAAAGAAAATCGCGGCGTTTTCCTGAAAATCCTGAAAAACTACATAATTTAAAATGCTCATAACTTCACTTTTAGGACTCTGACCGATTTTTTTTGAAATTGGGTATTTCTCTGAGAGGAACTCACAAATGCCCGTCTTTTTTTCAAAATTTTACCTAGAGAGCTTCAGATATGAACCCTAATTCAGGTCAGCTTCATGACAGTTAGGTTAGAGGAGGGCCATCGCGGATATCGGAGGCCATTCATAGGGTAGGACTAGGTCCACTATTAACAGGTTCACTATGGTAGTTGAGAGACAATGGGAGTGTAGAGAAGGTTCTACTTCTAGAACATCTCTCCTAGAAGTAGAACCTTTAAGAAGTCCTCTTACATTTATTATATATAACTACCCATTTGTTATAGTATTTAACTACCATAGTGGGTCTTTATTTACGTGGACATAGTCCACCTTTAAACTGCCCGGTCTCCACTATTATCAATATAACCTCCTGGCCCCACCACTACCCTCTAGCTACCCAACACTCAGAGAAATAAAAGTCACCATCCTAAAGTAGATGTTTGTTGATGCAGAGGAAGTGGAGAGTAATCTTTGGGCATGTGCATAACTCTCTTGTTAGATCTTGGACAATGTTTGAGATAAGGAATAAACTGAGGAAGTATATAGACAACAATAATCTTATCCGATCTTGCAATTGTTTTAGCATGCTTGTGCGTCATTTTCAGATCTTAAATCTTTTTCTAATCTTGAAATTAGTAAATAAGATTTTTCCATTGTTAAAGATACAAATGTACATGCTTATAAGTCATACATATGTAGCTGAGACTTTTCCTAATTATGAGCAAAGGGCTGATTTTGTTTATGATGAATATCAAGGAGGAATTTTGCATACAGTGACATTTTGTTTCGTAGAAAGTTGTTTCCCTCATCATCATATTATTGTTGAATTAGAAAATCAATTAACATTATTGGCTCGTGATAACCTCCTTGATTATATGAATTTAAACTTTGGTCAAGAAGATAGGAAGGAGCTACAGGAACATGTGAGTTTGTTCCTTTTCATCATTGATACCAATGCAGAAAAGTCAACAAGCGTAAAATAAAAGGAGCAGATTCCTTGCATCATCATGTATTACTCCTCCCAACATTGATTTGTATCCACACTTTTAGATAGCTATTTTCTGCAGGATAGTGTTATGAGGTTGAGAAATCATATGTTCAGTATACAGTGCTTTTTTCTTCAGAGAATGTTGACCAACAATTTAAAGAAGACACTACAAACAAGTTTCTTACCACATAGATAACTAAATCTGTGGAAATTTTGTTGTCCATGATTTCTTTGAAGTATGTGATATCTATGGGATGTTTCAAGGAGGTCGAGAGAATTACAGTCTTGTCAACAGATCAAAGATTATGAAGGAGAAACATATTCTTCTAATGCATCCTATTATCACACTAAATTTGCCTCTTGGGTCTTTTAGTTTGTTTTTACCATTTTTAAAGCCTTAGATTTTAAATTTTGAAAAAGTTTCATCCCTTTAAAGTTATGTTTGATAGAACACCTTGGATGACTAAACTTTTGAGTCATAGCTCATGTTTTGATCCCCAATTTGATTTTTGATCCTTGAACCCTTTATCTCATGCGATTTATCTATATTTCAGTCCCTCTTTCTTCACGATTTTTTCCAGGTCATACTCCTCCATGATCGGGGCCGGGATGTGACAATAACTCCTCTCCTCACTCATGACTTCATAAGCATACCTCATCATCCCTTCTCAGCCTATCTACCTGGGAGTATTTTGAACTGGAAGTGTTGCTTCACTCAATGCAATCTGCTAGGGCCTATCCAGATTTTCATACTTCCACCCTCAAGTCATCATTTCCATGATCAGATGGTATGTCCCTGCTTTCAGCGTGGCTCTGCAAAGATGCCTCTCTCGCAAATATCTTGCATTTATGAGCTTTGTTAATGGTTTCTAATTTGAAAGATTCAACAATGCCAGTGGACCGCTGCTAAATTGTGAAGTCTCATCAAAGCACCGTATGCTTCAACTAATCTGATGTTGAGAAAGATTCCAGTATCGGGTTCTCTCAATCATCCCATTATTGCATGGAAGATCTCAAATGTGTCTACTCCATTGGGTATCCCGGTGGTTGCCTCCTCCTCAGATATTGAATTCTACAGGAATTTTTGTGCTCGATTTTGGTTTTGCTGGAGTTTGTACAAATAAAGAAAGGATCCATGTTTGTATGATAGCTTCACCTCCTCTCTTTTTCAAACCTAAAAACCTCATGGCCCGTATATGAATCAGATTTCTGTTTCCTACTTTTAGCCATTTAAGTTTCAAGCTGATTAGTCTATCCCTTCTCACAGATGCATTATGTCTAGAGATGCTGTTTAATCCTCTCTACGTTTCCTATCCTTCATCTCAAAAATAAAACATTTGACCTTCACTTTGCATAGGGTCACCAGAGCATCGGAAACCCCTATTCAAAGACTTCCTGATCATTACCATCCATTAAGCCTTTCAAGATCCCTCATTCTAAGTCATGGAGACCCCTAAATCAAAGAAGGCACACAAAGGAGGCAAGATAATTAGGACAATCCTCAGGGATATTATTGCAATCTTTGATATAGACCCGCTGGCAAGAGAGGATTGTGAGAGCAGGAAGCCTTCATCTAACATGCAAAGAGGCCACCCATAGGTAGTAAAAGAGTTTTCATTACATTTTGATGCGGTGACATATTGGGATTTGGAATTTGAGGTAATTGAAGCCTCTATCTCAGTTGAAATATGGATTCCCATTTCAGGTGAAAAATGTTTCAAGGCATGGTTTTGAGTTCAACCTTTTGCTAAGGATCTCTTTAAAACCCTGAATATCAAGCCAATGAATAGTCTAAGAGTATGTCAGTGCTCACCGGTTGAACAATTTGATGATTATTGAAGATCATACGTAGATATTTTTACTCTGTGAAGGGAGATTTAACACATTGTACCATTACCATATAAGGTTGTTGCTGCATTTTACTAGTTAGGTTGAGATGAATATTCCCTATCACTTGTTGAGGAGCATAGGTAAAATGTTAGATAGGGTTCAAGCCAAATCCAAGGATGTGGATTCCTAGCCTTCCATTGGATTGATCAGAATGTTAGTCTCTAGGGAATTGGGAAAGAAAGAGATTTATGGGAACATTTTGTGGTTACTTATCACTTCAAGATGGATCTAGTATATACTCCTCAATCACAGATTGTTGGTCCTTTGTCACCCACCAGTACTACTAAAACATGGACCAACAGGAAGAGAAAAAGTGCGTGAACCTCCCAATTCAAGTTCCGTAGATCAGCAAGCAGGTCATAGAGGCTGATGAGGAAGTTTGTCCTTCTCCACACAGAGATTTTCACCACCCCCTTCACCAGGGTTAGAAGAGGTACCTTCTCTACCAAAGCTACATCCAAGAAAGGGAAGAAGTCCTCTTTTCCTCTTCCTCCCACAGCTTGAAATCTAAAGGTAAAGACTCATTGCTGGTCAACAATTACAAAGGAGGTTTTCCAAGAACATCCTTTGCCATAAACCCTTGTTCTAAAGAGGAAGGGAAAAAGCATTAAAAAATCCTTTGGAGGAGAAATCATAAACCTTTACTCAGAGGAAGAAGGGTAAAGGTAGCTTTCAATCTACTGAAGGAAAGAAAGAAACACCTATACATAAGGGTAAAGGTACTAAAATAAATTTGGAGAGTAAAGATGAAACCCTTGAGAAAGGCATTGAGAAGCCCGTGGTAAGAAAAGATGAAACCCCTAGGCAGAGAAAGAAGAATAAAAGTAGAGCTAGCAAGGAACCTAATGAGGTGTGTAGGAGGAAAAGCCTATTAATATCGAAAGCATGCCACTATTCCTCCCGACAGACCCAAAAGACTTATCGAGCATCTTAGAGATGCAAGAAAAGAAAGAAGCTCGCCTTTAAAGCGGAAGACAAGGTCCACTTGGCTCGAGCGGAAGAGCGCCTGGTTGGCTAAGCAATCATACCCTTGACTGGAAAGGTTTGCAGCCATAAAGGTCACTCTTCATAAACAGCTGGAATCTTTGCATACGTAACATAGGCTTTCTAATCCGTAATTGTGGAGTTAAAGGCAGAAATAAACACTTTCAATATGAAAATTCCAAAAGAAATTTATAGAAAGTCGGCTGAAGCTTCCACTGAGATGATAAACCAAATGGAGATCACAACTACAATCACAGTTTCTTGTCAATGCTAAAAGGAAGAAGTTTGTTGCAGTTAATTGAAGATCCTCTTCTACCAGAAAGAGTGGGAGGCTAAGTGTTAAAATGACAAAATAGTTGGAAATGGTAAGACCCATTTTTAGAATTGTTCCTTTTGGGAGGGTTAACTAATATTCACATACTAGTTGTGCCATCATACATGCTGCTAATCATTTAACTAGCTGGGTTTTGATTTTTTGCTGGCAAGGTTTCCCAGTGGTAAAAGGGCACTACCCATTGTACAGTAAAGGAACTTAATTGAATTGGTTTTGTCATCATGAAAGACCACAAATTGCTCGCATTGACCCTTCAAGATTGAAGGCCAAGGCTTTTGAAATGCTAACGACCATATCAATAAACTAAACAAGTGGCTTAGTACCCAATGTATGATACCTAATATTTAAGTGCGTAGAGAACATAATTGTCATAACCCAAGCAACACATACGTAACTGTGCTACGTAATATTGCATAGAGAGAAGAGTCTGTATAGATATGCAACTTAGTGTCGCTACCTACAAGCACTACCTTTTCTCCTAGTAGTGCCACTGCATTTCTACCTAAGGAAGTTGCCAACAAACACCATGGATCTGAGAGGACCAAACTAACAAATTCAGGATAGATTGTTGATGGAGAAGGCAACCCATATCATGAAGAAAACCACATGATTTAAAAGACACATGGAAAACAAAGAGTTGCACAACAAAGGGAATCAAATCAGTTTGAAGTTCGGTTGGATTAGTCACCAACAATTTCTTTGTTTTATAGCATAGGTGATTAGATAAGCTGTTAAATCAAATAAATGTTTGAGTTAAGGGAAGGAGGCCGCATTCTAATCTCCATTGTTAGCCTTTGTTATAAATAGATAGATTCACTGTTTCCAAGAGGGTTCTGATGGTTGAGCAAGGCCCCTTATATAATCGTAATATTTTAATGAAGTAACTATGATCTAGTGATGTACTGGACTTAAGACTTTTTACTAATAGAAATCAACAACTTCTTCTACTATATTTACTTTGAGGCTAAATTTTCATGCTTTAAATGATTCACATGAATGATTGTGGTGATGTTATGATGGATGTTTGATCATTATGTTATCATGTTGTTTATTTAGCTTCCTTAGTTTCTCGGTTCAAGAAGATCTTGTGTTAAGAAGCTTTCATCTTTAGGAACTTGTTGACCTGATGTTTACAGTCACTCTGCTAATTTCTCTCATTCAAGTCTTCCTCTATTCATACTTATTCCCAAACTAATGATTGAAATTAGCCAAGATTTAATTGTTGGTGCATGCTACCCCGCGGTCCGGAAGTTAGAACATTATCATTTTGAGTCATTTCCATTTGACCCTTTAAACACCCTTACATTCACTTATAACTTGATGGGTACTCGACTTGCCTACCATGCAATCCGGTTGTGAATCCTAGTGCTAGCACAACATAACTTTGTCACAAGTGATTCATGATCCCATAGCTATATACATGGAGTCTATTTGTTTAGAAATTTTCTACATTAGAGATTTTTCCATGCAAGCATGTTGCAATTGTAAGTATAAATTCCTCATAGACTGTCTGTTGCATTTGTTGCATATTTTGTGGGTTTTCTTAAAGAGTTACCTGCAAAAAATTATATTTATCAATCAGATGTTTTTATGTATTCATTGGAAGTTTCATTACACTTGATTAAGTAGAGTTCAACTGGTTAGAGTAGGGTAGTGTAGAAAATAAGCTTGTTTCCAAGCATTTTATTTCAGTTTTGCAGTAGATCGGTCATAAGACTCTATAACCCAATGAAGGCACTACAACAACAATTGTTCTTCATCCTTCCAGGAAAATGGATTTATAATTCAGATAAGAAGGTTACAATTTATAGGTTTGGAACGAGGTAATGACTCCATATCCCAATGGATAAGGCACTAGAACTGCATGTTCTTAGAGCCTCATGGGAAGGTCTCCATCCCCTGTGGAGCCATATGTTAACACATAAGATTGTGTGGGTCAAAAAAATCACCTTGTTTTTGTTTTTGTTTTTCAAGTCATAAGTTTTATAGGACATAGGTTTGAGTCTTTAAGTTGTAATCATAAAGTTAGATTTGGTTTCAAAATGAATAAGGTTATGTCTATCTGTGGTTTAAAGTTTGAGCTATGTGATTATTGTCATGACAAGGTAAGAAGCCTCGTGAGTCATACCTTTGGTTTTTTACATCATTTCCTTGACATGTCATACATCCAGGTTGTAATCAAAGTCTCCTCTTTGTCACTATCAATCCATTCAAGTGTCAAGTCAAAATGCTTTGATGTGCTGCCAACTCACTAGGAGAGTTCGCAACGTACTATAACTACTTCATGATTTCAATTTTGTCAACATTGCGATTATAGGATCATTTCAAGGAGGATTTATGGTTTTCAAAGCCTACAATTTAACCACTTCTCTAGGGATTATGTCATACCATCAACTAACAACCTCCTCGAAGTGTCCAAGCTATGTTTGAGTAGGTGTTGCGAACTGGTTAAGGAGGAACATTGGGGGTTAGATAGCTTGCAAGCACACATGTTCAACTTTTATGGCATCTACATCAAACCTAGGTTTACCAGGTACTCCATGAGGCTTTTTGTGTTGTTTTAAAGACTGAAAGAAGGTTTTTGGCTAACTCATCTATTGGCTCTGCGAACTCATTTCCTGTAGCGGTTTATTCTAAACATTTGATCATAAAACCCAAACGGTGATGTGGGTTTTTCTGAATTATTTCTTCGAGGAGAATGATAATGGCATCGACTTTCTGACCAAAATTCAGCCTAACCCAGTTTGGAATTTGAAATATAAAATTAAAAGACCAATGCACTGCGAACTCATTTCCTATAGTGGTTTCTTCTAAAGATTTGATCATAAAACCCCAAACAGTGATGTGGGTTTTTCTGAAATTTTTTTGAAGGAGCATGATAATGGCATCGACCTGCTGACCAAAATTCATCCTAATGCAATTTGGAATTTAAAATATAAAATTAAAACACCAGTGTGGTGCAAATTGGCGTTGCAAACTCTATGTTTTGCATAGTTGTTGGATATTCGCCTTATTTCGAGGATGCCAACTATTAGGGAAGGTTTGAATGCTCTCCTAGGATTTATTTGGACATGAGGTACATGTGTTCCATCTCCAGATCAAACAACATGACCTGTTTCAAAAATATTTTACCTCAATAGACAAGATCCCAAAAAATAGGAATTTGTTAGGTTTTTGTTGGAATCTTTTGTAAAAAGACTCTTAAATGGAGGAGGATCCTATGTAGCTCTTCGGTTTCGACCTCCTTGTTCGACAACATAGGTATTCCAACAGAGGAATAACACCTTCAGTAACCGCTCACATAACCAAATCAAAGATCAACACACCGATGTTTTCACGTGGTAAAACCCCTACGGGGAAACATCCACGGCCCCAGCCAATGCGGCCACTTGGAGCAGTTTATTAATGCAAAGAAA
>SNQJ01S0047903.1:0-21568 GCA_010110895.2 Picea sitchensis | reverse complement strand
TTATCTTCTAGGAATAATTCACCAAATGGATTCAGACGAAGGACATTCCACCCTACCATAGGATTGTTGTTGTTTGTCATATTTCTACTCTAGATTTTAAACTTGTGCAATTAATGTCTGCAAACAGATTCTTAATAAAAAAAAGAAAAGATATAATCACACACACACATACATTACATAGAGATTTTACCCTGGAAACCCAAACTGGGAAAACCAACAACTGGTTTAGAACCACACCTCTAATACAATATATATAGGATCTTGCGGCATTAAAAAACCCTAATCCATTGACCCAGATTAGTTAACAACCCTAATTCCTTAACTGGAATTAAAAAATCTCTGGTCAAAACCATGTGCCAAAAAACCGCTAAAAACAGATGCAAAAAAAACGCCAGTTTTTTTTTCTTCGGGGGCTCCACTCCCATGTGATCCACCCATGCACAAAATGCAATGTAGACACTAGGTTTGGTCATGCAAAGAATATAACACATACCCAACATCTACAAGAGGGTTATCCCCAAGCTAAGGCTACGAGTCCACAAGAACAAACACCTACTCTAATCCTCACACTAATATGGATTTATGAGGGAATTAAATGGAACACATGAATATGACAAAAGCATAGAGATATTGTAATACTCAATTTCTAATAATGAATTAAATATGAAGGAACTGTAAAAATGCAGAGTGAAATGAACTCGCTAGAATGGTGGCAACGTATCTCTGAGAAGAGATGTGATGGCTACACACATTCGCAAGAAAAATTGCAATGAGGCCAAAAGGCCTTTTAACACAAAACATCAATGAAATAACCCTAAACATCCAAAACCCTAACCCCAAAAGATGAAACATCAAAAGGTTTGTGGGCGCCAATGTGGTTAGTTGATACATCAAATTCTCGGGGGTGTAACTTTTGCATATGATCTCTGTTTAGGGTGCTCAGTAGCTTGTCAAAAAGGTATAACCGAGAAGTACACATTGTGAATGGCCCAATATATTCCTCTAGATCTTTGATGGACGTTTTCATGCCAAAATAACATCGTTTAGGGCCTCAAAATAGCCTCGAAAGTTCAAGACCCGAAAAAAAACCATAGAAAACTTCCAAGATGGAAACTATATATTGAGCCAGTGGAAAATCTAGGTGGCCACCGATGTCCACCTAGATCAGTCCTCCCCCCTTAAGAAGGAATGGTATCCATTGCATTGAGTTTCCCCATAAAATGGGGAAATTTCTGCTAAACTTGACTCTTGGTGAGACACTTGCCTTGGTGTAGTAGTTTCCCTACTTTGACAACCCGATAGAGTTGGATATTCTGTTGGAAAGTACCCTTAACCCATGTGTCCATGATCCAATCAATGGTTTCATGTTCCATGGTGTGAGGTTTGAGCTCTGTAGGTGTTAGCTGCTCTGCCACCTCCCATGTGTCCAACGGTGGTGGAAAATATGGTTGACCACAATGAACACTAGGTGCAAGACAAGGAAGGGGGGAATACTTAACTCAAAATCATTGTTTCCCATAGCCTTGATGATGGTGTAAGGTCCATATCTAGGTGGACACATCCTTTGATGGGGTCCTGTAAGGCACTCTTTCTCCAAATTCAACCAAACCTTAACTCCCACCTAGAACTTGTGTGGAACTTAGTGTTGATCATGGCGTTGCTTGTACTTAGCATTGGATTTCCGTAAAATATCATGGACCTATTGGAAGATGTGTTGAATCCGTTCAATGAATTTGGTGGCTTTGTCAACCTTATATTGAGCATGGGAATATTATTCATGTGTGGATGCAAGGGGTAGTGCTACATCAATGGGGCCCGATGGTTGAAATTCCAGGCCCACATGAAAAGGGTTGTGGTCAGTCGTGCTATGGAGGGTTATGTTGTAGTTGTGTTGAACATAAGGAAGGCTCTCATCCCATGTCTGTGGATGCTTGGAGTTGTACATGTGAAAGATATGCATGATCATCTTATTGGCAACCTTTGTATGTCCATTAGTTTAGGGGTGGAAGACAATGGATTTGGTGAGCTTGGTGTCCAGTAGTGACCAGAGGCTCAACCAAAATGTATTGAATAACCTACTTTCTTGATTTGATATGATGGTATGTGGTAGTCCAAAGTGTATCCACACATGCTCGAAGAAGATCATGGCAATGGTCTCAGTTGTGATACTCTTCTTGAAAGATGTTAGAATGGCCATCTTAGAGAATCAATCAACAACTACGAATACAAAGTCATTTCCATTCTTGGTTGAGGGGAGACCGGACATGTACTCCATGTATTTACAGGGCCTGTCGGGAGTAGGAAGAGGGGTGTGTAGTCCCTATTTTTTAATGTTTGGCTTGGTGATGGAGTAGGTAGTGTAGGATATGATATACTTATTGACATCCTATTGAAGGTTCAGACAATAGAAATACTTATGTAGTACTGCTATTGTCTTCTCCATGCCAAAGTGTCTTGCCACCCGACTGTAGTGGGATTCCCAAATCAACTTCGCACGCTCACTTGAAGGAACACAGAGATGACCTAGATGGAATAGTAGTCCATCCTAAATATTAAATGCAACAATGATCGTGCGTGTTCCCAACATCTTTTAGGTCATAGCGAAGTCATGATTTTTTTCATAGAGTTGGGACCACCTGAAGGTCTCATGCTTGTAAAAGTTGAGCATCGTGGTTATTGTTGCAACCAAAGGTCGACTAAGGCACTCAACGACATGATTAATGCTCCCTTTCTTATATTTAATGTTGAAGTGAAACTGTTGCAATTTTCATAGAGTTGGGACCACCAAGAGGTCTCATGCTTGTAAAAGTTGAGCATCGTGGTTATTGTTGCAACCAAAGGTCGACTAAGGCACTCAACGACATGATTAATGCCCTTTCTTATATATTTAATGTTGAAGTGAAACTGCTGTAAAGTATGTGATCCACTTTTGATGGTGGTCATTATAAAACTTCCCATGTGTTTGTATGAAATGCAGAGGCTTGTGATCCATATGGATGATTGTTTCCCTAGAATGTAATTCTTCTATTGGTGGTAGGCTCATACAATGGGATACATCTATTTTTGATAGGTGGGGAAATTACCGAAGGAATCTAAGAGTGTCTCAACATGATAACCATCGCATGACCATATTGAGTGAGAATTACACCAATAGCGTAGTCCTCCAAGAATCAAGCCTCCATCTCAAAAGGTTGTTGCAAATTAGGTAAGGAGACAACCAGGGTTGAGCATAAATGATGTTTCAGATCATCAATTCCTTTGTTGTGACCTAAACTACACAACTCGTAATATTGCTGAGAGAACCCAAACACAAATCTATGATAGAAGTTGGTAAGGACTAAGAAGCTCTAAAGCTCGATTAGTGTTTTCGTGGATGGCCAATCATGAATGACTTGGATCTTGCTGGATCCACATGCACACCTCATGTTATCTACAATGTGTCCACAAGTACAAGACCCCTAATGTTGAAGCTGAGCATTTTTCTAAGTTAGCACATAGTTTGTAAGTTGTCAGAGAGTGGAGGATCCTGATAAATGTGCTTCCGCACTTCCTAAACCCTTTTGAAGATGAGGATGCCATCTAGATATACAACCACAAAGGAATTGGTGAAGGTTATATTATGCCATCTATCATTCTCATGAAAGTTGTTGAGGCATTTGTCAAGCCAAAGGCATGACCAACCAATCAAAATACTTTATTTAGATTCTGAAAGCACCCTTCCACATCAATTGGTTCTACCTGGACCTAGTGGTAGTTAACTTCCGATCAATTCACTAAAGTACCTCGGACCGCCTTTGAGTTGGTTGGAGAATTGGGTATCGACTCGACCGCGGATTTTTTTAGAGCTATGTAATCAATATAGATCTGTCATGTTCCATATTTCCTTCTACACAAGCACGATTGTACTTCAGAGGAGGATCTTGACTCCATGTGCCCTTTTTGAGAAGCTCTGAATATGGCACTCGATTCTCATTTCTAGGAGAGAGTGTTGATAAACTATCCCATTAGGTAAAGGTGTGCCAGGGATCGGATCGATTGAATGCTTGACTTGACAAAGGTAGAGGCACCTTGTGAGGTGGAGATGTCTCTTCCACAACTTTTTCCACTTTTTTTCGTTGCAAAGAGAAGCCTTGTGTAGGGGCCATGGATATGGTCCTGAAATTCCATTCACTCTTAGAGAGAATCATGAAGAGGAAAATTTCTAGTCTCAAGATGACCTTCCCGCGACTCCTTAGTTTGAGACCAAAAACATTACAGGGTGGAGCCATCTTTGGTATTCAGGCTTAACCTGTCACTTCCAAAAACAATGAAACCATCAGGTCTAGACTCATATACAACATGACATTTCCACATATATGGTTGGCCTAAAAACATCACAAACTTCAAGTGGGGAAATATCACACAATACCTCATCCTGAAGGCCATTCATAGGTGACATTGTTACAATGCAGATCCTCCTTGTTTGAGCTATATTTGATGCTGTATGGCTACATATGTGTGGTGTTTTTGGCAACCTAACCGCCGTGATGACCTCTCGCTTATTATGTTCTTTAGCTTCGCTTACGAACAAATAGATGCCACAAGGTAAATCTCTTCATCCACATCCATATGAAAAAGGCCACCTTCCTCCTCGCTCTTCCGGTCATTTGGATTGATCTGGTGGTAGTGATTGTGGCACTAGGTCCCACATCAATGATTTTCTTACCCTTATCTACTCGAAATCATAGTCGGATCTTGGATTTGACTCTGAGGCTTTCAAATGTTAAGTACCTATACAAGATCTAGAAATATAATCACCACAAATATTGAATACACAATAGATCCACAAATCAATATAGAAGAAACCACACTTTATTATTACTCTTCAAACCCTTTGAGGTAGGGAAACACCATATAATGGATCTTATTATGAAAGGGATCCTCTCTTAAGGGATCCTCTCTTGTTCACTCGCCTCTCGAGGGGCATCCTCCTATTGAGCTTTAGCTCCAACAATACTCTCTTCATGTCCAATTACATTTCTTGAATCCCTCATAGTGCTACCATCACCTAAGTAACATTCTTCTAGAGGAGGAATATTCTAGAAGTAGAACCTTCTAATAATTCCTCTTACATTTATTATTATATCTAACTCCCATTTATTATATCTAACTACCATAGTGGGCTCTTCTTTAATAGTGGACCTAGTCCACCCTACATTGAATTGCCTCCACTATTATCACTCTGGCCCCTCTCGGGCCCCCACTACTACCTCTAGCTACCTAACATTCCATCCCCCTTATGACAGTGTTGTCCTCAACACTTGATGTAAACCATATACTGTGGTCCCATGGATGTTTTGGACCATAATGTTGAAGAAGACTGAGAACCAATGTCCCATGTAGAAAGGAAAGCCACCATGTTGAAATAGTTCAACCGCCATTGTAAAACTAGGGTTCCATGTCCAAGTGCTCATGTGAACTCCACATGGAAGATATCGACACCAAATAACAAACTGAAAATGATGTTCCAAAGACCGACACCTAATATGTGGATGTGGGTTGATCATCCATCCACATAGTGGGAAAGGGTCAACGTTGAAACTGGAAGGAACAATACCATTGTAGAATATGCAAGTTGGACGTTGGTAATCATAACTAGCTCCCGATGTGGAACATTGATTTTCTACAGAAGGTGGGTAGATTCATCAAATAAAATATGGAAGTGGTTTTCATCCCATAAATGACAACTATCCATATACCAATCATCGCAATCTACCAAAATCATACTCAAGCATATATTTCTCGATTATATTCATCCTCGATGTCCGCCATAAGAAATATCTTCTAAGATGTTATCCAATGAATCTTGATTACTACTAAAACTATCATTGAGTCCGGCTCTGTGAGACCATCTACAAATTTACAATGTATCATTCAATGTCATACAATTGGGCTTTGAATGTTTCAAATATTTGTAAAGTTTCTTTGAGGGTTTTGAGAGGAAATAATCATTGGAAAACACCACATAAAATATACCCAAAAAGAAAGCTCTTAAAATAATGTATTCAATGACATTGATCTGGTAACAATATGAACACCCTAAGAAAATTTATGAACTGCACGTCACGCCATCACAAAACACAAAAATAGAACAATAAGTTACTTCAGAAAATCGCGGGTTTCTTCCGAAAACCGAAACTAATTTAAAATGCTCATAAACTTCAATTTCTATGGACTCAAGCTTCTGACCGATTTTTTTGAAATTGGGTATTTTCCTAGAGAATTCAAATGCCCAATTTTTTCAAAATTTAGCTCAGAGATTTCCAGACATGAACCCAATTCAGGCCTCATTATTTAATAAGAAGTAGAGAGGTATGGGGGCATGAGGGGTTCATCAGATAGACATTTGAGGCCATTCATCGGCAGGGATTAGGTCCGACTACAGGTCTAGCCATGTAGGTTATATATAATAAATGGAGCAGATAATAGTCAGTTTAGAAGGTTCTACTCTAGAAGATTCCTCCTCTGAAGTAGAACCTTTAAGAAGTCCTTACATTTATTATATATAACTACCCATTTGTTATATTTAATCACTATAGTGGGTCTTATTTAATAGTGGACATAGTCCACTTAAATTGAATGGCCTCCACTATTATCAATATATGTATCCTCCTGGGTCCCTCTCACTCACTACCTCTAGCTACCCAACCTCATAGAAAGAAAGTCACCATCCTTGCGGCAGATGTTTGTTGATGTAGAGGAAGTGGAGAGTAATCTTTGGGCATGTGCATAACTCTCTTGTTAGATCTTGGACAATGTTTGAGATAAGGAATAAACTGAGGAAGTATATAGACAACAATAATCTTATCCGATCTTGCACTACTTTTCATCACTCTTGTGCATCATTTTCAGATCTTAAATCTTTTTTTAATCTTGAAATTAGTAAATAAGATTTTTCCATTGTTAAAGATACAAATGTACATGCTTATAAGTCATACATATGTAGCTGAGACTTTTCCTAATTATGAGCAAAGGGCTGATTTTGTTTATGATGAATATCATGAGGAATATTATACAGAAGGTGGTGACATTTCTATTTCAAAGAAAGTTATTGCCCCTCATCATCTTATTGTTGACTTAGAAAATCAGTTAACATTCTTGGCTCATGATAACCTCCTTGATTATATGAATTTAAACTTTTGTCAAGAAGATAGGAAGAGCTACAGGAATAGGTGAGTTTGTTATCTTTTCCATCAATGACCAACAGGAAGAGTCAACAAGCAAATAAAAGTGAGCAGATTTTGCATCATCATGTATTAATTCTCCCAGTATTGAATTTGTATCTGACAGTTTTAGAGTATTTTTTCAGAGGATAGTAAAGAGGAGGTTGAGAAATCATATGGTCAATCTACAATGATTTTTTCTTCAGAGAATGTTGACCAACAATTTCAAGAAGACACTACAAATAAGTTTCTTACCACATGAGATAATCAACGCCAGGAAAATCTTTTGTTGTCCATGATTTCTTTGAAGTATGTGATATCTATGGGATGTTTCAAGGAGGTCGAGAGAATTACAGTCTTGTCAACAGATCAAAGATTATGAAGGAGAAACATATTCTTCTAATGCATCCTATTACTCACACCAAATTGCCTTGGGTCTTTTAGTTTGTTTTTATCATTTTTAAAGCCTTAGATTTTAAATTTTGAAAAGTTTCATCCCTTTAAAGTTATGTTCGTTAGGACCCCTTGGATGACTAAACTTTTGATTCATATCTCATGTTTTGATACTCTTTTTTATTTTTGATCCTTGAACCCTTTAGCTCATGGTTTATTCCTTTTGGTCCCTTTCATGATTTTTTCCCTAGGTCGATACCTCCAATGATCAGGCTGATGTGACACACCTCTCCTCACTACATGACTTCATAAGCATACCTCATCATCCTCTCTTACCTATCTAATCATATTTTTGAATTGAAGTTGTCACTCATCGCAATTCCATAGTGCCTATCCAGTTCGTCATATTTCCACCTCAAGTCATCATTTCCATGACTGATGTCATGTACCTTTTTTTTAGTGCCAGAATTCGGTTAAATACACCTTCAAAGATCTTGCATTTATGAGCTTTGTTAATGGTTTCTAATTTGAAAGATTCAACAATGTTGCATCACAAGAATTGTAAGTTCCGAATGTGCCACCCAGATGTCAACCAAATCTGATGTTGAGAAAGATTCCAAGGCCAAAGTTCTCTCAAATTTCATCCTAATATTGCATGGAAGATCTCAACAAGTGTCTACTCCACAAGTATCCCGTGCTGCCTCCTCTCAAGATATTAAATTTTTACGAATTTTGTACTGATTTTGGTTTCCAGTTAAGTTTGCATACAGCGGTTGATCCATTCAGGCTGATAGCTTCACCTCTTCGCACCTATAAACCTCATGGCCCGTGATATATGAGTCATAATATTGTTTCCTGCCTTAGCCATTTAAGTTTCAAGCGCTTGACTAGTCTATCCTCTGCGTATACATTGCGCTACCTGTATGCTGTTTAACCTTCATTGCTTCCCTTGCCTCCTTTCATCTCAAAATAAAACATTTGACTCAGTTGCATAGGGTCAACCTTGTATATTTGAAACCCCATTCAAAGACTTCCTGATCATTACCATCCATTAAGCCTTTCAAGATCCCTCATTCTAAGTCATGGAGACCCCTAAATCATAGGCTGCACACAAAGGAGGTAAAGATAATTAGGACAAATCCCAGGGACATGTGTCTTTTTGATATAGATCCCATGGCAAGAGATGTATTTCAAAGAGTAGGGTGCCTTTCTTTCTATCAGAACATGCAAAGAGGCCACCCATAGGTAGTAAAAGAGTTTTCATTACATTTTACGGGAAAGAAAACCAAGGTTGGGGATTTGGAATTTGAGGTAACCGAAGCCTCCATATCAGCTGCAATAGGGATTCCCATTTCTGGATAAAATTGGTTCAAGGCCATTGTATTGATTTCACACTTTGTTAAATATCTCTTCAATCCTGAATATCAGGTCAATGAGTTGTCTAAGAGTATGACAAGAAGTCAATTGGTTGAACAATTTGACAGATTATTGAAGATCATACGTAGATATTTTTACTTGTGAAGGGAGATTTAACACATTGTACCATTACTACATAAGGTTGTTGCTGCATTTTACTAGTTAGGTTGAGATGAATATTCCCTATAATTTGTTAAGAAACATAGGTAAATGTTGATAGGGTTCAAGCCAAATCTAAACAAGTAGACACAAGTGTCTTTCACTCTGGATTGATCAAAATGTTAGTCTCCGAGGAATTGGGAAAGAAAGAGATTTCATGGGGGAACATTTTTGGTCACTTATCACTTCAAGATGGGATCTAGTATATACTCCTCAATCACAGATTGTTGGTCCTTTGTCACCCACCAGTACTACTAAAACATGGACCAACAGGAAGAGAAAGGGAAGATCCCTTGTTTCATAGATCAATAAGCAGGTCACAAAAGCTGAGGAGTAATTTTGTCCTTCTCCACACAGATTTTCACCACCTTCTCCACCATGGTTAGAAGAGGTGCCTTCTTCTACCAAAGTTGCATCCAAGAAAGAGAAGCTTCTTCCCTCCTTTCTCCTCCAAATAGTTGAAATCAAAGTTAAAATACCTTTCACAAGGTCAACAATTACAAAGGAGGTTTTCCAAGAACATCCTTTGCCATAAACCCTTGTTCTAAAGAGGAAGGGAAAGATTGAAAATCCCGTGGAGGAGAAATCAGAAACCTTTACTCAAAGGAAGAAGGGTAAAGGTAGCTTTCAATCTACTGAAGGAAAGAAAGAAACACCTATACATAAGGGTAAAGGTACCAAAAGACCTCTCGAGGGAAAGATGAAACCTCTCAAAATGCATCAGAGAAGCTCCTCGTGGTAAGAATAAAATATGAAACCCCTGTGCATAGAAAGAAGAATAAAAGTAGAGCCAACAAGGAACCTAATGAGGTAGGAGGAAAAGCCTATTAATACTGAGCATGCCACTGTCCCTCCCCGAAATGTGACCTACAAAAGAGTTATCAAGCATCTTAGAGATGCAAGAAAAGAAATAGCTCGCCTTAAAGAAGAAGACAAGGTCCTGGCTCACATGGAAGAGCTCATGGTTGGCTACAATCATACCCCTTGACTTGGAAAGGTTTGTACCAAGAAGGGCCCAACCCCTTCAAAGACAACTAAAGAATCTTTACATGCAGAACATAGGCTTTCAAATTCGCACGTGGGAGTTAAAGGTAGAGATGAAACACTTTCAATATGAGGCATCCCAAAGAAATTTATAGGTGTCGGTTGAAGCTGCCACTGAGGATGATAAACCAACAAATACTAAGGAGATCACAACTAATCGGCTTGTCAATGCTAAAAGGAAGAAGCTTAATTGAATATCCTCTTTCTACTAGGAAGAGTGTGAGGCTAAGTGTTAAATGACAAAATAGTTGGTAATGGTAAGACCCATTTTTTAAAATTGTTCCTTTTTGGGAGGGTTAACTAATATTCACATACTAGTTGTGCCATCATACAGGCTGATAATCGTTTAAATAGCTGGGTTTTGAGTTTTTTCTAATTGCTAGTTTCCCCCAGTGGTAAAAGTAAGTACCAACACAAAGTAAAGGAACTTAATTGAATTGGTTTTGTCATCATGAAAGACCACAAATTGCTCGCATTAATCTCTCAAGATTGAAGGCGCCAAGGCTTTTGAAATGCTACCTAATCAAGCACACAAACGCTAAATTGCAGTGGCGCTTACCCACGCATGATACCCAATATTTCCAAGTGTGAGAACATACTCATACCTACAACACAAGTCAACTATGCTAATGTACATTGTATTAGAGAAAGAGTCTCAGATAGATATGCAACTTATGTCGCTACTCTACAAGTACTACTCTTTCTCCTAGTAGCGCCACTCATTTTCTACCTAAGAGCCGCTTAACAAACAATACATTCGAGAGGGACCAAACTAACAACTTGATAGATTGTTGATGGAGAAGCAATAACCGACATCATGAAGACAACCACATGATTTAAAAGACACATGGAAAACAAAGAGTTGCACAACAAAAGGGAATCAAATCAGCTTTGAAGTTCGCTTGGATTAGTCACTGTAACAATTTCTTGTTTTATAGCATAGGTGATTAGATAAGTTGTTAACCGTAAATGTTTGAGTTTTTTCAAGGAAGGAGGCCGACTGCACTCCGCTTGTTGCCTCCTTTGTTATAAATAGATAGATCATGTTCAAGTAGGTTCGATGGTTGAGCAAGGCTCCCTTTATAACTGCATTATTTTTAATGAAGTAAATCAGGTGGATCTAAAGGGATGTACTGACTTAAGACTTACAATAGAAATCAACTTCTTTCAGTCTATTTGATTTTGAGGCTAAATTTTCATGCTTTAAATGATTCACATGAATGATTGTAGGATGTTGTTGATGGATGTTTGATCATTATGTTATCATGATGTTTATTTAGCCTTAGTTTCTCAGCTCAAGAAGATCTTGTGTTAAGAAGCTTTCATCTTTAGGAACTTGTTGACCTGATGTTTACAACAACCCCTGCACTTCTCATTCAAGTCTTCCCTCTAATCATACTTATTCCTAAACCACCGGGATTGAAATTAGCCAAGATTTAATTGTTGGTGCATGCTACCCCTCAAGTATCCTGAAAGAACATTGTCACTTGAGTCATTTTTCCATTTGACCCTTTAAAACACCCTTACATCTACATATAACCTGATGGATACTAGGCTTTCCTTCCATGCAATCTGAAGGTGAATCCTAGTGCTAGCATGTACCATGTAACTTTGTCATGTGATCTATGATCCTATAGCCATATACATGGAGTCTATTTGTTTAGAAATTTTCTACATTAGAGATTTTTCCATGCAAGCATGTTGCAATTGTAAGTATAAATTCCTCATAGACTGCCTCATGCATTTGTTGCATCCTTTGTGGGTTTTCTTAAAGAGTTACCTGCAAAAAATTATATTTATCAATTAGATGTTTTTATGTATTCATTGGAAGTTTCATTACACTTTATTAAGTAGAGTTCAACCTGTTAGATTAGGGTAGTGTAGAAAATAAGCTTGTTTCCAAGCATTTTATTTCATGGCAAAAGATCGGTCATAAGACTCTATAACCCAATGAAGGCACTACAACAACAATTGTTCTTCATCCTTCCAGGAAAATGGATTTATAATTCAGATAAGAAGGTTATAGTTTATAGGTTTGGAACGAGGTAATGACTCTATATCTCAATGGATAAGGCACTAGAACTCAATTTTCTTAGAGCTCATGAGGTCTCCATCCTCGTGGAGCCATGTTAACACATAAGATTGTGGGTCAAAAATCACCTTTTTTTTTTTTTTGAGTCATAAGTTTTATAGGACATAGGTTTGAGTCTTAAGTTGTAATCATAAAGTTAGATTTGGTTTCAAAATGAATAAGGTTATGTCTAGCCTTGGTTTAAAGTTTGAGCTATGTGATTATTGTCATGACAAGGTAAGAAGCCTCGTGAGTCATACCTTTGGTTTTTTAAATCATTTCATTGACATGTCATACATCCATGGTTGTAATCAAAGTCTCCCCTTTTTCACTATAAATCCATTCGCGTCAAGTCAAACAAGTTTCTGATAAAATGCCAACTCACTAGGAGAGTTCGCGAACGTACTATAACTACTTCATGATTTCAATTTTGTCAACATTGCGATTATAGGATCATTTCAAGGAGGATTTATGGTTTTCAAAGCCTACAATTTAACCACTTCTCTAGGGATTATAATATACCATCAACCAACAACCTCCTCGGCGTCCAAGCTATGTTTGAGTAGGTGTTGCGAACTGGTTAAGGAGGAACAATGGAGGTTAGATAGCTTGCAAGCACACATGTTCAACTTTTATGGCATCTACATCAAACCTAGGTTTACCAGGTACTCCATGAGGCTTTTTGTGTTGTTTTAAAGACTAAAAGAAGGTTTTTGGCTAACTCATCTATTGGCTATTTCACAACTCATTTCCCGCCAGAGCGTTTATTCTAAATATTTGATCATAAAACCCAAACGGTGATGTGGGTTTTTCCAATTATTTCTTCGAGGGAATGATAATGGCATCGACTCTTCAATTCAAAATTCAGCCTAACCTGCTTTGGAATTTGAAATATAAAATTAAAAGACCAATGCACTGCGAACTCATTTCCTGTAGTGGTTTCTTCTAAAGATTTGATCATAAAACCCCAAACAAAGGATGGGTTTTTCTGAAATTTTTTTGAAGGAGCATGATAATGGCATCGACCTGCTGACCAAAATTCATCCTAATGCAATTTGAATTTAAAATATAAAAATTAAAACAACACCGGGGCAGGGAAGTAAATTGGCGCTGCAAACTCTATGTTTTGTATAGTTGTTGGATATTCATCTTATTTCCTTTCGAGGATGCCAACTATTAGGGAAGGTTTGAATGCTCTCCTAGGATTTATTTGGGACATGAGGTACATGTGTTCCATCTCCAAACCAAGCAACATGACCTCGTTTCAAAAGGTATTTATCTCAACAGACAAGATCCCAAAAAATAGAATTTTGTTAGGTTTTTGTTGGAATCTGTGTGACTCTTAAATGGAGGAGGATCCTATGTAGCTCTTTCTGTCAATTCCTTGTTTGACAACATAGGTATTCTAACAGAGGAATAACACCTTCAAAATCGCCACATAACCAAATCAAAGATCAACACAATCGACAGCCATCAGTATAAACTCCCTACTGAAAACATCACGATCCCAACGAACGTGACCACTTGGAGCAGCTTTATTAATGCAAAGAAAAGATTACGTAGAGATTTTACAAGAGAGTTTTCACAATCGATCATCGAATGACCCTCCATGCTCTTTAAAGAGATCATGGACCAATCGAAAAGCCACCGATCAATGGCCGCTAAGATCGAGAAGAGTATGAATCAGCCGATCACTCTATGTCGGGAAATATCATGATCATTTGATTTCTAAATACAAACGTGATACTAATGCATACTAAAGAACAATAATTTTACCTAATGACATATTAGACCAAGTAGATCTTAACTAACTCCTATGTCTAAATATCCTAACATCCCTCCCTCAGAACAACTTGGGATAGGATTGAAGGATTTACAATAATGACAAAATAGGAGAAGGAAGAGGCATTAGAGCCTATCCCCTTAATGATAGCTCAACTCCTATCATAGATTGAAGTTTGGAAAAATTTGTTTCCGTAAGAGACTTTGTGAAATGTCTCTAACTTGATCTTTAGGGAAAAAGAGCACTTCAACTTGATCATGAATAAGCTTCGATGAAGTGCATGTGTAGCTCGGCTGTGTTTGCTACGCCATCGTTGAACTGGCCTGCATTTGATGGTACTTTGATTGTCACACCAAATTTCGGTCGGATGATGGTGCTGAATCCAAATTCTGAAAGGATCAGTCGAAGACACAAAGCTTCTTAACTTGATCTAATTGTTGTTCAATGCTCTGCTTCTGTTGAAGAAAGAGAAATAACCTGTTGTTTCTTACAGTTCGCGATAGGTCTTGAACCAAGGTTTAAACATAACCTCGCAAGAGGACTTCATCATCTGGTCGCACTCAATCCGTATCAAATTGAAACTAACCAATAAGGGAGTCCCCCATAAACTATAATGTATCACAAACTAACAAGCATCAATTTAACATAATAATTATCCTTTAGTCGTCACGGATTTCATGGGGTGTTTGCATATATCGTGCAACAAGACTAACAAAAAAGGAAAGATCAGAATGGGCGAGTCATATAAGAGGCTACCAACTAACTCGACGCATATTGTGGTGGCATCAACTTCGAGAAGTACAGGTGGAAACAAGCTTGAATCCGTGACCGAAGAAAGGGTTGGTTTACAATCGCCCATGTGAAAGCCGCATCAAGAAGGTCACAAGCATACTTCTTAGACTGGAAAGAAAAATTCTTCATTAGTTTGAAAACTTGGAGGCCAAGGAAATAGTGCAAAAGCCCAAGTCCGGCCATTTCAAATCTCTTCTTAAGGTTGGTTTTCACATGGTTTAAAAGTTTTGATCACTACCAGTAGCGATAAGGTCATCAACATAAAGGACAAGGATGATGAGAGATGGCTCTCCTATCTTCTTGGTATTAGGATCGGAATGGCATTTAGAGAATCCAGTTGCAATAAGAAAGCTATCCATCTTTGCATAAAATACCGGGAGCTTGCTTCAGACCATAAAGAGATTTCCTTTTGAGCACAAACAAGGTTGGGAGTCATTCTGGACATAACCAGGAGGTTGTTCCATGTAGATTTCTCTTTCAAATCGCCATGCAAGAAGGCGGAATTAACATCCATCCGATGGACCTCCCATTTATGCGAGTAAGGGCAAGAACAAGGCGGATGGAATTCATTTGCTGCTGTGATAGTAAAGGTTTCATTATAGTCAATACGTTCAACTTGGGAAAACTTTTCGGCAAACTAATCGAGCCTTGTGTCTTTCTTCATCTGCCCGATGCATACCTTAGTTCGTATACCCATTTGTATCTAACAAGTTTTTCTTCTTTGAAGAGGTACAAGATCCCAAGTATCATTTTCCATTAAAGAATGATACTCCTCATTCATTGTTGTATCCCAATCAGATGACCTGGAAGCTTGCAAATGTTCCCGATCATGAGTTTCTCAAACTTGAGCCAAAAGAGAAGAGGCTTCTCGTCAACTTCCAGTAGTCCATACCATCCGGCGATCATCAAGATCACCAACAAGTTTCTCGCGCTGAATGGACCCATTTAGGAAGCGATGGAGTTGGTGCTTGTTCAGTTCAAAGGAATCATCTGGAGGAATGTCATCGTGCGTATGGATTTTCATCCTCACCGCCATCATCTTAAGAAGAATCCGCATTAGAAACAAGAAGGCACAATCGCTAAAGATGGCTCGCAGTCAAGAAGGCACTACCGAATAGTCAAGCAGCCAAGAGATTTTCATCAGCCTAACATCTCTTCTAAGAATAATTTCATTAGCTGTGGTTGAAGAAGTCTATAACCTTTGACATCTTCGTAATGTTCAACAACATACACTTCTCACTTTAGGTTGCAATGCTTTCCTTTCATCGTGAATGCAGAGCCCATGCTATACCGCCAAATACACAAGTGACTTACATCCGTTTAATTTAGTCCAAGCTTCTTCCGTGTTATATTTTTACCTTGTGGGAGTGCATTGACTATGTAATTTGCACATTGATTGCTCCTCAGCTTCCAATAAGTAGGACTTAATCCCTTAGATTGGATCATGCTAATTAGCCATTTCTTTTAATGTGCTTTTCTCTCAAAGAACATCTATTTTGTTGTGGTATATGGAATGTTGTGGTTGTGTTTGATGTCTCCGTAGTGCAAGAATTTGTAAAATTATTAATTATTATTTCCATTATCTGTTTTAACCTTTGAATTTGATAACCAGATTGTTTTTCTACAAGGGCCTTGTAGGCCAAAACTTGTCAAAACTTCACTTTCTTTGAGTTTTTAAGAAGTAAAACCTGGCACGTCTTGAAAAGTTATCAATGAAAGTTAAGAACATTGCACCTAAAAGAAGGAGAAGAAAGAGGGCCACACAAATCACCGTGAACAAGTTTAAAGGACCCAAGGTGTGCCAAGATGCACGTCTACAAAAACCGCCCCGATGATGTTTGTCGAGAACAACCGGCACACACACCATCTCAAGATGAAACAAGAGGAAGACCAATCACCATCCGTTGATTCATAGTTGTTGTAATGAGCCGATAGTTTAGATGACCAACCGCTCATGCTCAAAGTTTGTTCAAGTCATCGCCATGAGCAACAAAAAACTCCATGAAAAAGATGACGCACCCAAAGTTGTCAAACTTGTACAACCCGGTAATATCATCGCTAATTCCAGTAAGAATACGTTTAGATCTTTAGATCCTTCGATACAACTTGGTGAGGTGAAAACTCATCGGTTTTACCTTCACCTGAATGAGCGATTTGATATACCGATAGAAGGTTACAAGAAAGACTCCGAACACATAATACATCATTGAAACGACCATCATTTGCACCGAATTGCTCCGCATCCTACAACACTAAGAGATCTATCATCACCAACAACATTTCCTTGTGTTACATTCATTTGCATCCTAAAAATATGGTTTTATCCTAGCCATAGCGATAAGATTCTCCTCAATCAATAAGCCACTCAACGTAAGCCAGTTAAAGTAGTAGTAGAAGGTGCATTGAAGGAAACCGTATGTAAAGCGCATGTCCGCTTATAAAGAAGAAGAAGAGGAATCAATACGATGTTGTGCTTCTTCATCACGCCTATAATGCCATCTCTTAAAACATCCGGACTCATCATGACCATCTCTTTATTACAAAAAGTTGCAAAATGTTTGTTAGTATTCTTTTATATTTGATCATTTGTCACCATTAGAGTCGGTTATCTGATCGGAAGTTTGGGACCCCAGTTGTTTTTGTTGTAAAGGGATGTTGTGTTTCTGGGATACTTCTGGATTTATCTTTCATTGGCAACTAAGGCTTTGTTTGAGGTACCTCGCAAGGTTGATCACCCAAGTTAGAAGCATCTTCCTCTCTAATCAAAGAAGTACAAAAGGAATCAAGAGTGGGGTCTAAGCTTTCCAGGAGCCTCTTTCATGGCATAAAGGATACAAAACAAAGAATATGCACTACCTAGCTTAGAAAGAATAAGATATATGCAACGCCTTCATTTTTATCTTACATTCTTCACATAAAAGTATGAGTGTTTTAAACTTAGATAGATAGTCTCCAAGGCAAGAAAATCACTTGGACTCAAGGTCAGATTTGATTTTCTAACCGTTGTGCTCGAATAATATTGAGTTTACCAAACACGATTCAATCTTGTCCTAAGTCGCGATCGGGTCATCAATTCCTTGAATATGGTACCTTAGATCGTGAGAGATGGACATTCCACTATTCCACTTGCTTCATTATTCTATTATCCCATTTGGCTTCTTATCATCATCAATGGGTTTTTTTTTTTTTTTTTTTTTTTTTTTTTTTTTTTTTTTTTACTTCTTAATAAATCTTCCATGGGATCTCCATTGAAGTAGTTGTCACTGGTAAGCATGCCGACAAGTTATTCTGTAGCTTCATATTAAATATGTAGATAATGCAGATTTAAAACTGAAACTAATGATCCGAATGGAAAGATCTCAAAAGCAGCGGTTTTAAAAACGGGTACCGAAAACGGATCTCTTCGATGTGAGGCGTCTTGAAAAAAAGGCATAAACGGTAAACAAATAACCACGAGATAGTGTGGTTACTTTATGAAGTGACCCACTTTTATAAAGAGAAGTGGGGATCACTTTACAATGAGGTTACTTTATAATAGAAAATTTGTATGCAAAATAACTCTAAAATAAAATATAAAGCTACTCTTATAGTGATTCACTTTTATACTTGAAGTGAAATGCACTTACAATTTTTAGCATGAACTTTTTCAAAAGTAACAAAAGAGAGACTTGAACTCAAGACCTCTTATCACTTAATAAGGCGTTTTTAACCAAATGGTCTAGCAAACATATTGTAATGTTCGGCGATTGGGGGTGTTGTTGTTGTTGCTGTGGAAGACGTTCTGCCTTGAGAGCATGCTCCAAAAAAACTCTTTTTCTGGCCAATAAGAAAAAAATTTCGCTTCGATGACAACAAGGGTTAGATTCGCGAAGCTTACCCGAAGATGCACCTTTTCCTATCTCTGTCTTCTGAAGCTCGAAGATCGCATTGCTGGGAAAAGAGAATACGTACATCTAAAAGAGTAGCAGCCCGGAAAAAAAAAATACAAACCGAAATAAAATCAAAACTTTGCAAAAATTTAAAAATGTGTATTCAGACTTTATACCTGCAGATTCTGACTGTAATGGTCGTGTCTTGAGCAACGGAACCTTCGAAAGTGAAACTAAAAGTGTTCATGACGAAAAGAATTCTCCTGATGCAATGGAATAGTCCTTCAGCTCAGAAATGTACAGAAATTCCAGAAAAAATGGAGATGAGGCAACCGACCTCACAATCTCAATCTACAACAGATGGGTCTTCAAACAAGCTCGAAGTACCATGTTCGACAACACGTATTCCAACAGAGGACAAAAACCTTCGCGAACCACTCTCATAACTAGATCAAAGATCAACACACCGGATAGCCATTGATGGTAAAACTCTCTACTGGAAACATCCACGGCCCCAACGCTAATTCACTTGGAGCAGCTTTATTAATGCAAAGAAAAAGATTATTGAGATATTTTACAAGAGAGCCGCCAATAGATCATCGGAAAATGACCTCCATGCTCTTTAAATAGAGATCATGGACCAATCGGTAAGCAAATACCTGGATCAATGGTCATTTAAGATCGAGGAGAGTATGAAAAATAGGATCACTCTATGTCAGGAACAAATCATGACCATCGAATTACTTAACTACAAATGCATACAATGCATACTAAATAAACACACAAAGAAACACACTTTTACCTAACTAATATTATTAGACCAAGTAGATCTTAACTAACTCCTATGTCTAAATATCCTAACACTCCTTAGGGTAGATATAGATGATTCACTATATATGGAAGTGTATTTTGATATGGGAGGGGTTCAAGTGATTCTAGATAAGGGAACTTATAATATTTTTTGCAACCAACTGTTTAAATATCCATGATTGTATATATCATACTTAAGACTCTTGGTTAATCAAATATCAATATCTTTTCTTATTACCATATTATATATTCAATCTTGCTTTGATGTGGATTATTGGTGAATGATTCATCTCCATTACTCGTTCAAATGTTGAGTAAAGTTGGATTTAGTGTTAATTCACTGCAAGTGTTAATAAAGCTTTATTCTCATTATTTGGAGGCCTCGATGAGAATTTATTATATGTGTCCTTAAAAATTTCCCCGTTGTGACCGATGCAGGCCATACTATTTAGTCTTCCATATTTCATTTATGTTTCAAAAACACCGACCAGTTATTCGCCTCTGTTGTTGGTGTATACCCTAGAGATTTCAGGTTGATATTTAGATATAATTCGTTGAATATTTGTTGCACTTGAGCCTAACTTTGTACACAAAACTCTTACCAAATTATGAAATCTATTGACGTGTATTAGGCTTTCTCTTTAGAAATCTAAGAGAAACTCCTCGTGCTAACAGGTCCATCACATACATTCGGAAAGCATTCAATTATTGTGTTTTCCCGTCTAATTATGGTTGATATGTTGTACTAAGATTTAGATTTTTTCTTAAAACTCAACAAACTCTTCCAAAATCTAGATGTGAATTTTGGATCTCTATCTAAAACCATTGCCTTAGGCACTCCATGCATCCCGACAAATTTTCAATTATATCTCTAAATTATTTGTTGTCTTGTGCATAGTCTGTATCAAAATTGTGTTTCTTTAGTTAATTTATCCACCATCACCATGATGGAACATTGTTTCATTTTCTAGAAGTTTAGTAATAAAATCAATTGTAACTTCTCTCCACTACCATTATGGAATGCGAAACGATTGTAACAAAATTCGCTGGATGTTTATAAATGGTCTTCAACTTATGCAGCATTCCAAAGCATCTAAAGACATATAAGTAGCTTCACTTTCTATTTCTTCATTCCAAGCAAAGAATATTGGCTTCTTGTCAGCCAGTACTATTTTTGATATCATGTAAGTTCCATATAGCGGCACATGAATTTCCTTTGGCACTATATTTTCAAAATTAAATGTAATTTAAGCACATACACTTCCTTTGTGCCATGAGAATTGCATCCCTCTTTCAAATTACATGTAATAATTAAATTATTGCTGAAAATTACCTTGTTGTAATGTTTCTTTATTTTTAAATGACGCCGTTGATCTAAATTGGTTGCTACAATAATTTTATCTTTCAGATCATTCATGTACATATTGATGGTCACAATATGCATCTCATGTTCTCTCCTATTAAGTGCATCAACAACTTCATTTTCTTTTCCCTTTATATGCTTAATTTCAAAGTCATATTCACTCGAAAATTCAAGCCATCTAGTTTGTCTCACATTTAATGTGGGTTGTCCAAACAAATGTTTCAGACCACAGTGGTATGTCCTTAGCTCAAATTTTCTCCCCATTAGGTAATGTCTCCACATTTTTAATGCATGAATAATAGCTTCTAATTCTAGATCATGGGTGGAATAGGGAAGGATGAATTTTGGAATAAGGCCATGGATGAAGAATTGGATCAAATAGAGAAGAATGACACTTGAGAATTGGTTCCAAAACCAAAGAATAAGAGTGTGATTGGCACAAAGTGGGTATGCAGAAATAAATTAAATGAAGATGGACATGTTACAAAGAACAAAGCTAGATCAGTATGTAAAAGATATGCACAGGTTGAAGGAATTGAATTTGAAGAGACATTTGCTCCAGTTTCTAGAATGGAAGCAATATGATTGCTCCTAGCTTATGCATGCTCCAAGAATATTAAAGTGTATCAGATGCACATGAAATCGACTTTTCTGAATGGGGAACTT
>SNQJ01S0047902.1:32845-47919 GCA_010110895.2 Picea sitchensis | reverse complement strand
ACACTAACTCACTGTAATGGGAATCAACTGCTAGCTAGTCTTAGTTAATTGTTTAAGAGGAAACAATTTAACTAAGTAACAAGTGTGGAGACCAAAAATAACACATTCATGCAAAGAAAGTGCTCCCTCATTCCCTAAAATGTTGGAAATAGTTGCATGAGTGATCATCCACTAGTCAAATGAGATCAACTGTGGTTGAAATGAAGTCCTAACTGAAGTGACAATGTGCCCTAGCTTTTAGGAAACACACTAATTTTGAGGAAATATCCTAAAAATTAGGAGACCTTATCGGTGACTATAAATCCATAAAAAGTAGGAGACCCTCACAGTGACTAGAAAAATTAGGAAAAAAAATTACTAAGTGAGTGTGTAATATATCCAACAATATATATATTATAAACTATAAAAATAAATTTCAAACCTCCATAAATAAACCACATATTAAAACCATATTATGAAAATTATGTAAATTATTCAACAACCACACATTTTGTTCAAATTGTCTTATGATCACTTGTTTCTTACGAATATCATAAAAATATTTAAAGCAGGCATGCTCATGATTGGTGTGTGGTTGTAAGACCCTAGGTGCAAGTTACTTACCCAACAAAACCCTTCAGATACCAGCCCTTGCGTCATCACCTACATGCAGCGAAGTCTCACCCGAGGCATCTATTGGGATTGTAGGAACCAAGCTTCTACAAGTGTAAGGGGATGTGAAGCCATAGACATGTTCCTTATTACTTAACTTATTATGTGTGCAATATTCGATAATTGTTAATCCATGATTAGTTCATACATTTACTTACACAACAATGTTGTAATGCTAGTTACCATCTAAACTAGTTATTGAGCCATGTGTTCTTACTACGCAACATCATATCATAAACATAGTTATATCTAAGCATGCATAAACAAAAAAGTCATCAACAATCACAAAATCAGACAATCAACACATAATTTAGCATGGTTCACCCAACTCTGGGCTACGTCTAGAATGAGTGTCTTCTTTATTATTATTCTTTAGGAAATTGTCTCAAGCTTGCACACTGCGCTGCAACAGATCCATCATGATCAGTGCCCACCCCTCCTAGCCACTTTGTAGTGCTATATTCTCTCTCTGCAACTCTCCTTACATACTCAGACATAGACTCTCTTTTCTCTACTCATCACCTACTAAACCAACTTGACAAAACCCTCTACTAGAACCCCTAATCTGCCTGACCCATTACATAGTTATACATGGAAACCAGGGTTCAAAACCCTATTCGTTCATCCCCAAAACCCTATGATAGCTCACTATGACTCATTACAAGTCATGTTGACTTTCTATTTGAACATTCTTTTCCTTATTTTGTGCATGCATGTTTCTTTTGCATGTTGAACTGATGTCCTTCCTTTTTTCCCACTTTATCTCTTTGTTTAACTCTCTTGATTTATTCTTCTTTTCTTTATTCCTCTTCTCTTTCAAGTATGATTTTACTGTGCACTTTGATCTTGAATATTCCTTTACTAAGTACTATGCTCCTACCTTCTCTTCTTCATTTTGTTGTTGCACATCTCCTCCATACTTGGGATTTTCCTCAAAATTTTATCCAAAAATGTCTGTCCATTAGGACCCAACACTTACCTATGGCTCGTCTTGAGTCACACAATCCTATTGTGTCCTTATCTTCCACACCTCCATCAACTTTTGGAGGGTCTCCATGACTATCTGAACCTCTTTTGTGACTTCTACTTATTTTCCCAAAATTTCCTCTATGGCCTACGCAATCAAAGCTATGAGTTTCTCCTCAGTGTCGTGCATTTCTTGCTTTGTCGTGCCCTACGAAGTGGAAAAATCCCCCATCACCCTGAGTACCTTATCCTGTAGGGGTTCCAGTTTCTATGCTATAATATTCTTCTCTACCTTCAACTATTCTATGTCATTGTACAATTGTATTTTTTCCATAATTATTGTCATACGTTCAGTGGGTGGCAGAGTATTGATACTCTCATTATCTTGTTGGACCTTCTCCTATGCACTCCTTAATTTTTACTCCATTTCCTTCAGCTCTGGATTCATTTAGAGCTAGGTTCAAATCTGTGTGCTTTTTTCACACATCCTTATGCATTCCTGTTCTAGACTCTTGATATTCACAATTGATATTGTAGTTTTTTTTTCCTTTGCTCTTTTTCTTCTGGTGGTGTCCCTAGAAATGTGGTCGATCCCAATTCTTCAATATTTGTGCAAAATAATTTGATGACTTCGTGAATTATTGAGACATGTTCTTCCATTATGGACTTCACCTCCATTAACACTTCTAGAATTTCTTTGTACTAATTCTAGACGACCGTACGTATATGTTGTTCCATTTGATCGACCTTGTCCTTCACTTTTAGTTCTTTCTTGTCCTTTTCCTTGGCCTCACTCTCCTCCTTCAATGCACTTTCAACTTTTTTTTCAACCTTTCTCTTCTCCTGTAGCATCGTTGTATACTTTTGTTTCATATTTTCCTTCTCATTTGTCATCTTAATCAATTTTTGGGATGCTAACTCTACGCGGAAATTTATCCCTTGCATAATTCTGACCTTCAAGCTCTACAACACTACTATTGGCATCTAAGAAATGGATAGGTCTAGATGAATTAGTGCTCTCACCTATGCATGCAATTCTTTCATCAAGAACTCAATTTCTTCTGTCGTGATCTTAAATACCCTGTGACTGGCTGCAAACTTTGTCAAGGTTGAAACGATAGTCCCTGCTTCCTCAATATATCTTGTTGATGGTCCTTCACCTAAGCCTCATGTTGGTGCTATGGTTACTATATCCAACAATTTTTGTATGGTCATCAACTGGTCTTGAACATTTTGGTGTATTTCATACATCTTTTGTGTGGCTTCTTCAACTACCTCCTTTGTGGCATCCTGCACTTGATAGTCTATTCTATCCATGTCTTCATTTATAAGAGTATAGACATGCAATAATTTGTGGGATTTATCCTTTTTGTGCACAGATCCTTCATGCTCTTTACCTTTTTCTTTTCTTTTATCTCTTTCTTTGGGAACTGTCTATTGCATGGGCTCTATTGATTGTCCTATCCCCGACGTGTTTCTACACCATTTCCTTGGTCATTTGGTTCTTCCTCCTCATTATCTTGTTTCTCTTCCCCATTAGGGTTTTTTGTTTGTTCCCATGGAAATTTCCAATATTCCTCCCATTCATTTGCAATAAGGAACACATCGTCCATTTTCAACCTGTAGTTTGTTGGAAGCCACTAGTGCGTAGGGTCTTTTTTGGCTGGGATGTACATGTGATGCATCCCTTCTTTAAAGCGTACAATATCCTGGTAAGTCTCCATAGTATCAAAAGTTATTCATGGTGTATGTGTTACGATGTGCCTAATTGTGTCATAGTATATGAAAAATGTGACATTATTGTCCTGTTGTCTCCTCCTTTTTGTCGAATTCCATAAATTTGCATAGCACATAGCTGCATTACCTTTGTATTTCAAAAATTGGAAGTCATTAGGCTCCCTCCATGTGACCAATGTTGTCAGAATGAGAAGCTAGGAATAATGAAACTAGGTGTATTTCTCCTAGCCTTCCATGCAATTGACTAAAAACAGATTAACCAAAAATGTGGCCCAATTCATTTGGATCCTCTCCGCGCACTTTTTTGCAATTTCTATCACTGTGTCCAACACCTCATCCTTGCATAATTTCCTATGTATTTTTCAATCCAACACATGCATCGCAAATCACACACCATCATCGCTTATGTTCGTTACATCCAAATCTAACAACCCTCTGAAGGTGTTGAACTTGTATTTCATAGCATCTGATAGTGCCTTGTCCCTCGACTTATTGAAAAATAATGTTGTCGGATCCTCTCCTTCTTTTGGCAACCCCATTATTTGCACAAACAACTTTGCATTAATGGACACTAGTGGATGGAACCATAGAGTCCCTCTATGGACGTAGATCAATAGTATCTTGATGCATGTGTTAACTTCTTGGCCTCTGCCAAAATGTGGGATTTTTAACATATTTAAAATTCCTGATTTGTGTAGTCTTGTCTCCCATTCCTACGGATCGAACATTATTTCCCTTGTCCCTTGTATGCTTATGGTGCACAAATAATTTTCCCATGCCAACTTGGGAAACATTTGCACATATTTTATATCATGGTATGTAAACTTCAAACCAATGACATTCCCTAGCATGTCTCCCTCGACTATGACACCATGTGGTATCTCTGGCATGACCAATGGATACTTTATGTCTATAGGTACTCTCACTTATGGTGCAGTGTCCTTTCTTGGTGGTATTTAGTCCCTATGAAAGCTCGACTATGAGGCCAAATTTCCAGGGTTTCCATGAATGTTGGTGCATTCAGTGGTCATTTTGTTTTCTTGCGTGTTGTGATAGATGGTGCTCCAACTTTTGGCAATGCCATTATTCTCTGTGATTGGTTACTTTACCTCTTTTTTGTGGTTCTAGTTTATCTTTGGTTCAGCTCTAGTTCGTCTCTAGTCTGGTTTATATTCTCTCAAATCTTTATCAATTGCAAATAACCTTGCTTGTCGGGCCCTTATGCACTTTTATAACTCCTTGACAGTTTTGTAATTTCCTCAACGCCCAAAAGAAGTGTCTAATCTGGTCATCCTCTATAATTAATATTTTCCTTATTGTGGCATTAATTCCAAATCCGTTTCCGGATTCGCCCTTCAATATGCTAGTCTGTCATGATCCTCAGTGGAACCTTACATTTATGACTACGCGTCTCCTAGACGGTTCATCATTACTACTTTTTATATGTCATTTACATGATTTAATACCCTCAATGATATTAATTATCATGTTTTGCACTTGGAATTTGTGCACACTTTGTTGTTTATGCATCGTTCATGTTATCTCTACAACACTCCCTTTTTATGCGCAGGTCATGTTGCTTTATTTACCATACTTCTAACTACCTTTGTTTTTCTTTCTAGCTATCCACTTTTTATTTGTTTCCTTTTTTTTCTACTTTTTTTTTCTCTGTATTTATTTACCTACTATAGTACAAATAATTCCAAACGGTGCGCAAAAAATACATTTCTTCAAATTCAGTGAAATATGACACTACCTGCACCTATCCAACATTAATCTGAGTACTTCTATATGATTCTTCAATAGAATAAACACAGTTCAACCATACAAGTAAATTTCAAGGAACTTATGAATAAATTCCTTAAAAGCTGCAAGAACTACTCTTAAAAACACTGCAGGTGCATTCTTCAGCCCAAAAGGCATCATTGTGTACTAGTAGCTTCCCCACTCTGTCGCAAAGGTAGTTTTATGCCTTTCTTCCTGTACAATTTCAATCTGATGATAGCCTGAGAAACCATCTATGAAAGAATAGGCCTCCTGCCCTCCTACATTCTCTAACACTTCATCTATGAATGGTGTCGAAAATGGATAATGTAGGCATGCACCATTCAGTTTCCTTAAGTCGACGCAGATCCTAATCCCTCCTGTTTTCCTATCCTTCACCACCATTAGGATTATCCATTATGATTCCTCAACTAGTTCAATAATTATTTCTTCTAGCATGCGTTCTATCTCAGCCCTTACCTTATATTTGTACTTTGGATTTAACCTGTAAGGTCTCTGTCTAACTGCCTTAGTGCCTAGTTTCAAAGGGATATTGATTTCACCTAAATAACTAGTTCTCCACTTCATCTCCAAGAAAGCAATTGCGAAGAGATCCTGATACTGACACAATAATTCTACAATTTTCTCTATAGTTTCATCATTCCAGTAGTCACCTATCTGCGCAAACTTTGGGTTCTCCTATGTTCCGACATTTACCGTATATGTCTTTAGTGGCTGCACATACACAGTAGATTCAAGCTCTAGTCCTTCTATTGCGCATTCTTCCTTCATTTCAAGTACTTGTATATTTCTAGGATCTTCCTTGTCCTAATCTTCCTTAGAAATATTATAACACTCCAATAATTCATGAACTATCATGGAAGCTCTATGTGCACTACACACATGTATTACTTCCATCGGTCCTTCTCCTGAAAAGATCTTGTTTATGATGGCCTACAAAGCTGCATCTAGTAATGGAGATTCATGTTTGAAATTAAATGTTACCTTGAACCCCTAAATTAGTTAGTCCCAATCCACTATTTCTCTATGCATTTCTAGCTCAAGGTACTAGTTCTTAGGAACCTTATCCAATGTATGTATGAACCGGTGCGTCCATTGCTTTCTTGGTAGTGAACTCCATATCTTTCAACACTTCACAATATGTTGTGTTGTATCACCTTCCCCTTTGTACTTCTATGCAATATACTCCTCATTACTGAATCTAATTTGCAACAATTTTCTACACTTATTCTAGTATTTTATCCATTATTTGTGCACAACCCACCATATGGATAAAGTGTCTTTGAAGGAGACATCTAATGCCAATAATATTTTTTGTTTAGGAATATGCAGTGCAACTACTTATAAAAAAGTTTTTATGTCCTTCAATCCATCAGACCTAGGCAGATTGCATATCTCCTTTCAAATCTAGCCCAATGATTGATTAATGTGAGCACATCATCTGGTGGATACTTCATGCATCCTCTGCTACCAATGTTCCAATCCTTCCTCTGGTTCTGACACACATGAGTTAATGATCCTACAACTAAGTGCACCATATGTAGTGGGGTTAACATTGTCATTGATTCACGTAGTTATATTATACAAGTTATCAATTGCATTCCCTTTTTCTAGCTCTATGTACCTCTTTCCTTATATCGAATCCAATGGAGCAATAAATTTTAAATATCCTACTTCAAATATCGTTTCCCTCCTCTTTAGATTAATGATCACCTGATTGTCAAAATCCGATTCTAACCCCATCAGTGCTGGGTATGGTTGACTGTCATCCATAATTTTGATAATTTCAAAATTTGTTATACTCCACATGCCACATCCCATCTATGTTCACAGGTATCCCTGTCAATCACCCAATTGGTACTATCTTGTGTTGTTTTTCCAGTCTTAGCTGCATAGGAGAACAAATGAACTTAAGTTTTCCCATCCTTTCCCATGTTTTCTTTAGTAACACATTTTCATCAGATCCCAAGTCTAAGATGACGTTGTCCACATCATACACTCCAATCTGCACACTAATATGAATTCTCCATTAGTCCTCTTCTTACGCAGTACCTAATTTACTACCCTCTATACAATAGGAAATTCCTTTTCTTGTGCACATTGATCAATCATTCTACATAATGTATTCAACGCAGTTTCATTTTCCATTAGTTCTAAACAACTTTCCAGGAATTCTCTTAAAGTACTTACCTTCTCCAACGACCTTTCTGGGATAGTACGATCATACACTGGGGGCATGTCAACCACAAGGGGTGCATATGATGTTGATGCTACCCAATCTGGTCCTAGCATCTCCTTTATTGTCTTCTTGTACGTCTATTTCTCTTGTTTTGGGTCAAACATTGGCATACACCCTGTTGATTTCTTCACCCATTGCTCAACCATCCTTCCTCCAACTCTCGCATCAATCCCTGCTCTAGATCCTCTACATGTAATAGCTTCTATTTTAGGTCCTTCATCCCGTATCTTTGTTGATATCTTTTGGACATTCTGATTTGGTTTATGATTATAATTCCCTCTTGCCTACCACTTTAATAGTAGTTGAGGAAAGTCTTTTGTCACGTGGTCCATTGCTTGACAGTATGTGCAAATTGTACAAGGATTTGGGCAGTCACGAGCTAAGTGTCTTGGTTTATTACAATTGTAACATATTATTGGTCTTCTTCCTCCTCTACCATAGTTCCCTCTTCCTCGACCTCTACCAAATCCTCCATATTTTCCTTGATTAAATCCTCTCTGATTGTTATACTATGAACATCCTCCCTTTGTTGTAGCAGTCTCCTCCTGAATTTTGTACATATCCTAAGTGGTCTCCCTCATCAAATTGAATGTGCAAAAATCCTTTCCTTCATGCCCTACTGATTTGCAAAACCTACAGAACACATTTCTTGGCATACTCGGATATTTCTGCAGCAATGGAAAATCATGTGGGTGATGTCCCCATTTCTTACATTTCTCATAGTATCTACCTTCTGGTACTGTATTCAGTGCTCTAGTTGCCAAATATTATGCAATGCTTGCACACTCTTCCTTATGGTGGCCTTTTGTCCTGCACTTGGTGCACTAGACCTATTCCCTCTTCTCCTTTCCTTTTGTAAGCTCTGCCAACTGAATTTTCAAGGCAACTAACTGCATCTAGACTTGCGCCATTCCCCCACTATCTCCTATGGGAGATGCTTCCAGCTTCATTGCTATCTCCAATGCTTCAGGCTGTAATGTAACCTTTTGTTGTATCAATGGGTCGTGGATGTGTAGTAAGAGTCCAACAATAAACCATTCCCTGTGTTGTTGATCAAGATTTTAGAACATTAACCTGCCCATCACATCCTTGAATATCTAATCAAAGTCCCACACTGACTCAGTTTGTACCTATTTTATTTCCTTCAACTTTGTAATGTACTACAACTCATATTTTGGATTCTTGAACTCTTTCAACAACGCTTATGTAAAATTCATCATTTGGCCTATAAGTGTGGTACTCTGCAGCTTCATGTACCATAATAGTGCACGACCTCTAAACGTTGTTGCCAAATGTGCAATATTTATAGCCTTTTCTTGGACATTCTTTGCAGCCCAAATTGTCTCACATACAAATAGATGTTTTTTTGGATCCTCTGACCCCACTCCTTGAAATTCAGGAAGTCTCAATGTGTGGTATAATCCTTCCATGTCATTTTGTGTAGTATCCCCTCTTGGTTATGTTGGTTTACTCTGACCCAACACACTGTTTCCACTGCTTTGACGTGACACACTGATCCAACTACTATGAATACCACTATTTTGACTTCCTCTGCTAGCTATAAGAACTTTTGACTAATGCTCAATTATTACCTCTGATCTTGGTGACACACATAGGGTCATGGATTCGACACAGGATCTAGCCTGAGTAGGGCTTACCGGTTCTTCTATTATAGGAATGAACTGATACCCCTCTCCCTCTTTTGTTATGCATGGTACCTCGATGATCTGGACTATTTCATAAGGCCCTCTCCACTCGTACTCACTACTAGACTCTCCTTTTTCATCCCCAGTCTTCAACCTCTTGTACCTTCCTCCACTATGTAGCACTACAAACTCATCTTCTCCTTTTGAGATACTTTATTCATCTCTCTGCATCCTTATTCCTTCCCTTCCTTGTTCATCCCTCTCTTCATTTTTTCCTACCTTCAAGCTATCCTATGGTCATTCCCCATTTCCCCTGTGTGGATGAAACCCCTTAGCAATCGGATTCCATTGCCATCACACACTTGTCACAGAACAACATATTTATCCAAGTACCTAGTGACTTCATAAACTTTCCATGCGAACCCTTAAATAAATCCCTTTTCGCGACACTGTATGACTATGTACTGTCTATAGAATTTTTTTTGACATAGCCCCCTAATATGTTGTCTAACTAGAAATAAATTGCGTAGGAAGTATTATTGCTTATTGAATTTAATTATCTTACCAAATCAGGATTCCAGTTCCTCGACACAATTGTTCAGTACCTTCTAGTGTTCTTCACTAATATTTCTAACCACTCAGTTAAATAATTGGAAATTTGCCAAAGAAAATCTCATGTAGCTCTGTGTACACATACCTTTGCATCCATTGTTCATCTCTCATCCAAGGGTTTCTATTCTCTCATTAGTCAAATCCTCGTTCTTTCCTTTCTATCCATTCAATGATCTCTTTCTTACTTGGCCTCCAAAACATTCTCTCAACTCCATATTCTAAGTCCTAGCAACATAACCATTTGTTGGCACGCAGTTGTAAGACCTTAGGTTCAAGTTACTTAACCAACAAAACCCTTTAGATATTGGCCCTTGTGGCATCACCTAGATGTAGGCGAAGTCTCACCCAAGGTATCTACTGGTACTGTAGGAACCAATCTTTTGTAGGTGTAAGGGGATGTGAAGCCATCAACATGTTCCTTATTACTTAACTTATTCTATGTGCAATATTCGGTAATTGTTAATCCTTGATTAGTTCATACATTTACTTACACAACGTTGGTGTAATGCAAGTTACTATCTAAACCAGCTATTGAGCCATTCACTCTTACCACGCAACATCATATTATAAACAGAGCTATATCTGAGCATGCATAAACAAAATAGTCATGAACAATCACATATTTAGACAGTCAACACAAAATTTAATGTGGTTCACCCAACTTTGGGCTACGTCCACAATGACTAGCTTCTTTGTTATTCTTATTTAGGCAATTTTCTCAAGCTTGCATATTGCGCTACAAAAGATCCATCATTATCAGTCCCCACCCTGCCTAGATGCTCTGTAGTGATATCTTCTCTCTCTGCAACTCTCTTTACATACTTGGACATAGAATATTTTTTCTCTACTCATCACCTACTGAACCAACATGACAGAACCCTCTACCAGAACCCCTAATATGCTAGACCCATTACATATTTATACATAGAAATTAGGGTGCAAAACCCTATTCGTTCATCCACAAAACCCTATGACAACTCACTATGACTCATTAAAACTCATGTTGACTTGTTGTTCGGACATGCTTTTCCTGCATACTAATTTTGCATGTAGAACTGTTGTCCTTCCATTTCGCCCACTTTATCTCCTGGCTTTATTCTCTTTCTTTATTCTTCTTTGCTTTATTCTTCTTCGCTTTCAAGTATTCTTTTATTGTATGCTATGATCCTGAATATGCCTTTACTGAGCACTCTACTCCTTCATTCTCTTCTTTCTTCTATTTCTACGCATCTCCTCCATACTTGGGATTTTCCTCAAAACTTTATCCAAAAATGCTTATTCAACACTTCCACACTAACTAAACCCCTTAGGTATGAAATTATTTGAAAACTGAAGATTTGGAATAACTCGATATTTAAAATAATACTCCGCCATTTGGAATAACTTAATACTTACTTAGATAATTTTAATTTAAGAAGCACACTTGATCATTTGGAATAACATAGTACTTACTTTAGTAATTTGAGTTGGCCAATGAAAAATTATATGTACTATAGTTAAATATTTGGAAATGATATTCACACAAATTTAAGATAGTCTTGTTCTCAAGACTAATTCAAAATTCATTGCATTTCGCTCAGTGCAAATAATTTTGGTAGTTTTCCTCATTCAATTCTCCATAACAAGGTGTTCCACAAACCAATCTAATCTCTCCATATTGCTATGGAAACTCTTCTTCTCCATCCAAAATGGAATTAGAATGGATTCCATGTTATTCTCTTTCAACGTCCCCTCCACCAATTGAATCAATGCTTTTGCATGCCCTTTAGTCACATCTCTGTTGGGCTTCCTCGTTGCCTACTGAATCATAAATCCCCACAAACAAAATTTTCAACCCTTTTTTTTAATATTCAATGAAATATTCTTGCAAAACTAATTCAAACTTCATCACATTCCACTCAGTTCAAACCAAGTGTAAATTTAGTGCAAATTACCTTATGATCACTTATGATCACTTGATTCTTACGAATATCATAAAAATATTTAAAGCAACCATGCTTCCACACTAACTAAACCCCTTATACTATGGAATTATTCGAAAACTAAATATTTGGAATTGCTCGATATCTAAAAGAATACTTCACCATTTGGAATAACTTAATACTTACTTAGCTAATTTGAATTTAAGAAGCACACTTGATCATTTGGAATAACTTAGTACTTAACTAATTTGAGTTGGCCATTGGAAAATTATTTGTACTATAGTGAAATATTTTAAAATGATATTCACAAAAATTTAAGACACTTAGCATTCTCGAGACTAATTCAAACTTCATCGCATTCCACACAATTCAAACCATTTTGGTGGCTATCCTCATTCGGTGTTGCATAACAAGTTGTTCTTCAAACCAATCTAATCTCTCCATATTTCTCTGGGAAACCCTTCTTCTCAATACAAATAGATTTTTCATGGATTCCATGCTTTTCTCTTTAAACGTCTCCTCTTTCAATTCCATCAATGCTTTTGCATGCCCTTCAATCAATGTATCATATAAAATATTAATCAAGGCCGTGGACATGCACATCGAGTATATCGCATGTTGTCAAGAGAAAATATTTTTTTCAGAGAGAATTATATTAATCTAAGGCTTTGGGAATGCACATGAAGGATATCATATCTTTTGAGCTTTTCCTATCAAACAACTTTTTCATTGTAGATAATATTACAATGGTAAAAGAAGGCTTGGAATGAGTTAGATGACTCAACTTTAGGTTTTAATACCAGAGATGAGTAGGATATCATAGTATTTAATACATATTTAAGGATTTGATACAGATTTTATGTTTATGGTTTAATACTAAGGTTTAATATAGATTTTAGAGTTTAATACCATATATAAGTAGGATATCGTATCTTTTAAGCTTTTTGCTATCAAGAAATTTTTCATCGTAGATAATATTACAATAGTCCAAGAAGGCTTGGAGTGAATCAGATGATTCAACTTTGATGCCCTTTTCATGCAAAGCTTGTAACATTGTTGAATGAATCTTCATTCTGGTCATGCATTGGATATTTCTTCCTATAGATGCTCAACTTAGAGGATTTTGGATATTTATTCCTATCGATGCTCGGCTCATAGGCTTTAGGATATTTCTTCCTATTGAAGCTCGTGTTAGAGGCTTTTGGATATTTGGATATTGTCCAGAATTGAATCAAACAGATTAATAATAACTTAATAGAAACATTGATTATATTTTAAGCTTTTTGGGATCAGGAAACTTTTCATTGTAGATAATATTATAGTAGTCCAAGAAGGCTCGAAATGAGTTAGATGAATCGACTTTGATGCCCTTTTCATGCAAAGATTGTAACATTGTTGAATGAATCTTCATTCTGGTCGTGCTTTGGATATTTCTTCTTATAGATGCTCAACTTAGAGGATTTTGGATATTTCTTCCTACCGATGCTCGTCTTATAGGCTTTAGGATATTTCTTCCTACTGACGCTCGTGTTAGAGGCCTTTGGATATTTGGATATTGTCCAGAATTGAATCAAACAGATTAATAATAACTTAATAGAAACATTGATTATCTACGATTATCTAATAAAAGAGAGAATAATATCGCATACATCATGAAAACGTAATGACGAAGTTGCAGAGTGAAAAAAGCACATAAATTCCCTAATAAAACACATTTAAACACATAAAAAATTATTTTGTACCTACCTAAGCGAAATGTCTATGGTTTTGTAAGCACAAATGTCCCTCTGCTATCTTGATCGATGTCTTCTCCTAAACAATGCAACTCTCCTCTTCTAATAGGTTGGTCTCCTGATGGGTTGGTATTGTTGTGCAACAACATGCACATTTGGATTCAAATGTTTTTTATTACTCCTATAAATCTTCCCACCACTCACATCCCTTTTTTTCCCAATCGTATATGTGTCAGCTCATCAATATCACCCCCACTACTCCTTTGTTTCCACTCCTCTCCATGGCGTAGTTAAATCTTACCAGAGGCGGCATAAATTATAGTGAATGTTTAAAATGCATGGAATATTTTATGTTTAAAGTGCACATAAATTTTCCTTGGTACTTAATTATCTCAAGTAAAAACTCCCCGACATTTTTCATGGTACTTAATTATTTCAAGTTAAAAACTCATGATACTTAATTATTTCAAGTTAAAACTTATGGTACTTAATTATTTCATGTTAAAACTCCTCGGTAATTTATCTGGTACTTAATTATTTCAAATTAAAAAGTCCTCAAAAAAATTTCCACTTCTTGGAATATTTTCTTCATACTTAATTATTTTTGTCCACTCCTCAACATGGGAGGTGGTCAAAAGTAACAACACGCCACGTAATTATTTCAAGTTAAAAAATTGAAAATTTAAAAATGAAACAACAAACAAGTTAAGTAATGATAAACAAACACATTCACAAATTTAAGGGAGTTAATGCTAACATTATCATTCATTGATTTAGAGACAACGATGAAAATATGCCAATATCTTTAATTCCTGGCAATAAGATTAAACTTTTTAATTAAAAAGTTGATTAATTCATTGATTTCAATAAGGGATGCATATCCACTTAAAAATATAGAAACTTCCTTACACAACTACTAAACTCACATGTCATGCGTACCACTTGTGATGGTGAGACATGCAGAGTATGTGGCCTACAGGGAGATGCGTAAGAGGGCGGACTACACTAAGAAATTTGCAAGCATGGATGTCAACTTTATTTCTTTAATTTACAACACGTCCCACTTACTAGTGATGGAAATTGCCACACACTTTCTTCTTATGTCGATGGAAGCCAATTGGTTTGTGTAAATAATTGGGTCCCAACTAAAGGAATCATATCGGTAATATTTGGTAGGTGGAAATACTCAATAATGCACTGATGGGAGGTAATTGATAGGAACTTCATGCTTCCACCCATTCAAAATACAACATTCGTTTCTTCATTTCAAAACAATTTAATAATAAAATAAAGATGCGTAAGATGTGGGATGTTCTCTCTGAAATGTTAATTTAAAACACTTTCCAATCATAGACGTCACAACTTGCCTCCCACTTTCTTCTTATGTCGGTGGTTACCACATGTCTTTCCTTATGAATTGGTATATGCCAGTTGTTTTGCATAAAGAATTGGGTCACAACTAAAGGAATCCTATCGGTGGTAAAGAGATTTCAAGGTGCACTACCAAACGCACTTCCTTAAGCAACTAACAAATGCACATGTGATGCATCATCTGTGGTGAGCGATGCAAAGTATGTGGTCGATGGGGAGAAGCGTCTACGCTACGAAATTTCCACTCCCACTTGCTATTGCTTTAATTTACAGCACGTCCCATTTTCTTGTGATGGACGCAACTCCCACTTGATTTTTATGTCGATGAATGCCACATGTTTTTCATAATGAATTGGTGGATGCTAGTGGTTTTGCATAAGTAAAGAGTGGTTTGATAAATCCGAGTCAATTC
>SNQJ01S0047902.1:22620-32806 GCA_010110895.2 Picea sitchensis | reverse complement strand
GTGCATATGAGGTCATCTCTTTATGTAGCTTAACATGCTTCTATGTGTTACATAAGTTCGCACTTCTCTGTATGCCCCAATAAGAGTATTATTTTACCCTAGTAAGAGTATCAATTTTTCTTCTCAATTGCGATATTAGATCACAATTCTCTACAAATCTTTCTACACCATCAAGTGTCTCATATTTTCTTTAACTCTGGGAATGCTTTATAACAGTCCATTAGGGTGTTAACTCTAAAAAAAAATAATCTTTAAAACCATATACATCAAAACAAAGAAAATCTAAAAACATCACTCACATGCAGATAAGCCAACAACTAGACTATCTAAGGAGCATGCCAAAGATCCATAAAGAACTAGAAAATATAATATCAACCAATTGACTAGCAATGCATAATTTAATACTCAAATACAAAATACCTCAACTTGTTGTTTGTGAAAGTTCAAAGTTGAGAAACTGCACTCCAACTCCGATAAATCATAATGTAAAAGAAGATCTCATGAACTAGTTTTCAACAAGATCCCACAAACCAAAATTCAATAAACAAGGGGGAAATCACACCAAGGATCAATTTTCCACCAAACCAATGCAACCATATTCATAGGTAATGCTCTGCAAGAAGGGATCAAACTCAATGAGATAATGACATCATAATTCATATCAACTCTCAAGAATCCAAACCCAAGGTACTCAAGAACAAATTAATCATGCTAACAACAATTCATCGAAGGTCTAGTGGAGAGGCTCATTGACTTGCAACACCTCCAAATCGTGTGGGATTTTAGCATGCATGGGTATTACTACTACCTTTAGCTAGTGACATATGCCACAACAACAATGGCACACCGCTTATATCAAGGATCTTACTACCATATTTATCTAGTTATCTCAATCACAATAGCAATGGAATCCTACTCTGCAAGGATCTTACTATTGCCTTCAGCTGGTGATTGCAATCACACAATAGTGGCGTCCTACAATTTGGGCCCAATTAAAAGAATACAAGGAGCCATGCATATGGAGATTTAGTACCTCCTCATGTTGGTGGTACAATCACATCCCCTTAATCCACACAAAATTGGTTTGCACATAAGCAATTTTGTCCAACTCCCCATTATCATAACACAAGTGCATCAATACCACTAAGTTCCACATAGCATTTCCTCATGACTCAGCTCCCTAATAATAGGAAGGTAACTAATTTAATAATGCTAAATCAAGTAACGACCTCCTAATATTTGTCTCTTGGTTCCCCGCTACTCATGCAAGGGAGAATTTGGGCTTGAGGGTGAATTGACAAGTGTCCAAAACAAGGTAAAAGTGCAATACAACCCTTTCCCCTTCTACCATTTTTCCTAAGTTAACATTAGAGGTCATTTTCCCAATATTCCCAAGAAATAGAACTAGACAATCATAGAACTAGAACTAGACAATCATCCTCATGGAGGCAAGAGCCCATTCCCTTGAGTGCATTTACCCATTGTCCACCAAGGCCTCAACATATGACAGGTTAGTCCATCCAAGGTACTAATGCACATGCAACAACATCATAATATCAATCGCATGAAGCATCACATTAGAAAGGCATAAATCATAAACCATAATAGCATGAAGTTTTTCGTTAGTAAGGAATCAATTATAAATGATAATAACATGAAGTATCTCATTAGCAAGACACAAATCATAAACCAAAATAACAACAGATCATATTAAATCATTATCAAGGGTCATCAAAGCTACCCAACCATGATCAAGAACACGTAATATTATTATCAATATCCATAGCATTGACACATGAATAAACATGTTAGACAATAAGTGTATATGTAACCTTAACCATACCATTAAGAACTAATCATGTTGATCACCATACAAGAATTACCGATGTTACATGGCTATTATGGAGGACATTTAACTACAACTAAACCATCAATTAAGGAAACATTAGATCTTATCACAAACCGGGGCATCTTATAGGTGTCTAGGCTTATCTTAGTGATCTAGAAGGATCTAGGGAACATCACGGAGGTTTCAGAAGTGTCCCAGGAGGCTCAGAATGGCCTCAACAAATAGAGAAAGGGAAAAAAACCAGAAGTCCTCAAAGCTTAGAAAAAGAGACATCATCATAAATACCGCGTTGTAAGCTTTCCAATGGCGCAAATGACTCGTCAAACGGAGTTATAGATCGAAATATATTCATGGTCAAAGTTTGGTCAACCTAGCCCAATCAGCGAGGGATGAGTCAACATATGTACCGCTGACGTCAACATCAGTACAGATGACATCGGCATCCATACAGTGTACGTGGCGCATGCATGAGGAGACATGTTTAAAGCTGACATTAGCATGATGTCATCATGGTGACGTGGTAGCACTAGAGGCTGCCACGTGTCACTCATTTGGCATTTTCGGGTCATTTCGTGGACCAGTACAAATGTGCCACGTGGCAAATCAGACAGATGATGTGGCATCTGTACAGACACATGGCAGGTGACATAGAATATTTACAATATGTGGCAGGTACATTGGCATTGATGTCAGCAAGACATTAGTATGCTAATGTGGCCCAATGACAACATGCCACGTGGCATGCTGATCTGGCACTTTGGGCTGCCAAATGGGCTAGTGAAATTTTGACACGTGGAAACACCCAAGAGACACCATTTGGCAGGTACAATCAAAATGTGTGGGCATCTAGTCAGTAGCTGACATGTAGGTAGATGAATGGGTAGATCAGTGGGCCAACGAATGGCCGCCACATGGCCCAGTCATGGGCTGCCATGTGGCAGTGAGAAAATTCCCAATGAGGGCCCGTAACCAAATTTTCCAAATTAAAATGGGGTTTACCAATGCCCAACCCCAGTGTGCCAAATATAGCAATGATCCCACCAAATCTAGTGGCTAGCCCCACTAAACCAGTGACAAATCCGCAAAGGGTAAATCTGTGCAGAGGTCCCATCGTTTTGGCGTAGTGTTTGGCAGATATGCCAAGTTTGGTGGAGGGATAAAATTGGTTGGAGTTTTTTTTATAATGGTTTGTTTATATAGTTGGAATGGGTGCCAAAAGGGGAGAGTCGCGGGCTTGACCCCAGGGCCTCCCCAACCACTTACTTTTATTACAAATCCGCCAACCAACTGGGCTAACCACCCATTTGGAAACTCCACCCAAGTCTTTTATTAAAAGGTGATTGCTCAATGCATGATAGGAGGATATGCGCACCCAGCTCGTACGAATTTTTACTGGGCACGACTTTCAATCCAGTGAGTGCATTAAATTCCCAGAATTGCACGTGGATCAAGGCAGGAGGCCTAGAAAGGGCATGGAGGTGACAGTGTCCGATGGAGACAATTTGACAGTCTTTTTTGAGTAACTCGGCAACATGAATCCAATGGAAAGGTATGTTTTGGAAGCAAAGACTCCGATTAGTAGGCTAAATTCTAAAGAAGCCAATGTAAGCATGTTTTTCATTATGTTGTTTTGTCATTAAATGTTGTAGCATAGTATGCTTGATACAGGTCTGAAGGAGCATGGAGAGGTTGTAGCAAGACAACAAGATCAACTTATTCCTTCTATTCCTTCTTTTCTCATCTTTTTCCACATAAAACCAATCAGCTATACGTGACAAATAATTTGTGGCACTTGGATGATAAGTGGCCAACGAAGAAGTCAGGAATCTCGTAGTTTCAGGATCTTTGTATGGGTTGCATGTATGCTTGGATATGGGTAGTAGATCTAAGGAATTCTATGGCTCCATGACGACGGGGGTCATTTATTATTCTTCCTCTTTTTCTGTATTAAGTATGTGGGAATGATGTCCATGTCAGCATCATGGATGCCTCATGAGCATGAGAAATTGTGAATCTTGTAAACATTCCTGATCACATTACGATCTCTTGTTGTCGTCACCGAAAAGGGACTTTGGCCTTACAACTTGTAAAGGAGAGACATCATTACAACGAGGAGAATAAAGAGGTCAAGATTTGGAGCATGACCCGAAGATGTAGCCCACATCGGGTGAACTTCGTTATCAAGGGAAGTGTCATATCCATTATGTGTATTATGTTCTTATGTTGCTTTTCCATGAATTTCCACACATAGAACATTAAATGCAAGCATGACATATAACACATAAGGAAACTAAAGAGGTTTTTATTCACTTTGGATTCAAGCCTATAAATACTTCAACTATACCTTTAATTGCAAATCTCTCAAGTAAAATGACCTATAGTTGACCCTTTGAAGGAGTGACAGGATCAAACAATTATTGGAAACTAATCACCCCCTGGGTTCAGATCATGTTTGTATCAAAGCAGGCTTGATACCAATTGTAGGTGTTGAAGCTAAGAATGGCAACATCGCCAAAAACGTTGTGGTTCTATGAGCTTCAAGAGCTCAACCAAATCCTTCAAGCAAAGAATGTTGGATTGAAGACATTGTTGCATGTTGCAGAGGAAGAGATCCAAAGGTTAAAAGAGCAGTTGCAAGCCATGCAGACATAGACAGGGGAAGGCTCTACGAATGAGACGGTGATAAGACCATTTTGTGACCGTGGAAACTTCACCAGTTATGGGTTCGATCATGACAGTTCAAATGCATGCACACTTTTTCAATTAAGTGAAGATGACATCCAGGCATCCAGAAACCAAGGAGGATTCCTAGAAGCATCATCCATTGATCCTTCTCACAAGGAACAACTGGACACACCTCAAGAAGAACACCAAGGGTCCCAGTTTGAGATGGAGGTAAATAAACCATGTGTAGTTACTTTCTTGATTAATGTTGATGACTCTTTTAAAGTCCTTGAACATCATGCTTCTTGCATCGACTTAAAGTTGATGGGAAAAATGGGATATGAAGGAGGACTCCTTGGAGCCAATGGCCAAGGTATTGTGGACCCCATCAAAGCAGTGGTTTGGCCTTGATATGATGGGATAGGTTATGTTCCAAAGGATGTTGGAAAAATCTCCAAAACCATTCGGGAAGAAGACCCGAGGACAGTCACTCAGACTCCAGAAGTCAACGGTTCATTAGGAGATGAAATTGAATCAGTGCATGCTGAGATCACAACTTCTCATGATCGATGATTCGATACATATACAAGGAGATATGATCATCACAATGAAAGAGCTAAGGACAACTCTTCTTTCCAGTCTAACTCCAGAGGAAACTCACCGAGGTATAAGAAATATCAAAACTCTAAAATTCCATTTGATTATAAGCATGTTAATAATATAAAACAAAGCTTGTAGCATCAAATACCATGCACTTTTTGTGGATTGTGTTAGTCCTTACCATTTTTTTTACTGACTGGGTGTCCTTAATCCATGTTCTACCCATTTTCCATGATTTTTTGCTAAAACTTTGTTTTTCCCTCTTGGCTTGGAAGCTTATTTTTCAATCTTTTATGCACATTTTAAATGATTTTGAGTTTTTTAAAGATTAGGATTTGATATGAAAATTTTCTTTCACACCACTTGTCTTTTCATGATTTAAATTTTCAAAATTTTCCAAGTTAGAAAAGGCGCTGCAAGAATAGTGCTATTCCTGCAGCACCGGGAATAATCATTGTTCTGCATGTGCCACCCTACCCAGATCGTGTCCTAACGTTTTAAATCATGATTACATGATCTACATACCTCTTTATGATCTATTTCGGGTTGTTATTCTTATGATAACAACTATAACGAAGCATTGAGTTGTACTCACCACATCTACATCAAATCAACACACCTGATTATCATGAATGAAATCATCATCTACCTATTTTAGTATGTCTATTATTATATGCAGGGTTTGCAGGTAAAGAGATAACTTCTAGTTTTTTAATAGCTCTTAGGAATTGAAGATTCAACTCTCGATCTTCTCAGAATTTTCTACAAGATCGTATCAGTGATATGGCGCCCAAAAAGAGTGGCTAGATAATCAAATTGGAGCTTAAAGGCACAAAATTGCTCGGGATGGACCTGAAATTCAAGGATGTTGGTTGGTTCGAATTCTTTGCAACGTTAGAGGGTCATGATGAACATATCTCTATGACATTTGCACATAATTTTGATGGCTTCGAATATGTGGTTGGAAAACTTCTAATGCACGTGACAGAGCATTCCATTTCTAAAGCCTGCAGATTACCAGTATATGGGGAAAGATGGTGGAAGAATGAAAATGTAGGCATGGAGTTTGTGAATCAGTTTTTAGTTCCATAAAATAAAAACCCTAAATGGAGCAAGGGTATACAATACATCTGGGTAAGGAAAGAATAGCACACTGCCTTGTTGATTATCCACAGGTACATTACATGTGAAGGCAAGTTTTCTCTAGTCCATCTCTATCATATTAGACTATTGATTCATGCAAATGCTGATTACCCTCTTAACTGACCCTATTTTCTATTAAGAAGTTTATCTGATATGTCTAAGAGGATCCATTCCCATCCTACTATAGCAAAAATCAATCTTTTTCATCAAGGTTTGATTAGAACATTAGTAGTCTTCTCCTTACATGAAGTCGAGAGGTCTTGGGACTGGTTAATCCAGTCATTAAAACCTAACCTACAGTCAACTAAATCTAAAAATGTCAAGGGAAAGAAAGTTGTAACAGAGAAACAGACCTATCAAGCTACTAAATTTTTTATGAAAGAGATTCCCCTACAGCTAGGGTAACTCGTGCTAGCAAGAGAAAATTACAAACCTAGCAAGCTGTGGGTGATTTTTCTATGGGTAAAGTTGATGAGAAAGGCACTACTAGTTGAGGTAAGAAACCTAAAATGAATGAAGAAATTGAAATCCATCTTGATCTAGATATAAAGAGGGAATTTGATGAATATGAATATTACATCACAAGTCCAATCCAGACTCCAGTCAAACAGAAGCAACAATCTATAGGCAAGAATACTGCAAAAAGTAAAAAACAAAGTAAAAAGAAAACAGTTGTACCTAAATGCCCTAGAAGAAATTCTACCAGAGCTGCCAATAAATTTAGACTGAATTCTAAAGAAATGTTTCATCCTTCCATCAATAAGGAGAATCTCATAATCATAGAAGATAATTAATAGGATTCTAAAAAGGAGATAAAAAAAAATAGGCAGTGGCATCTTCTTTACACGAGACAGAGAAGGAATCCAAGGAACATAAGAAGAAACGGGAAAATGGAAAGTAGATTGCACAGTACTCCAGAAGACCTGTGACCAAAGAAACTACAAAATCAGATTCAAAATCTGAATATGTATTTAAGGGAACAAATTCATTTTATGATGACAGAAATGATATTTTTCCAGAACAAAACCAGCTACAGGATATTCCAGAAATCAGAGAATCAAAAAGCTCTGAAGAAGAGGATCTTAGCACTGGGTTATCCCCAAAATATGAAATTAAGTTAAGGAAACCCCAAGCTTCCATAGATTTTAACCTACTTACTCCAGTAGAAGAACATCCAGAATTCAGGATTAACATAACAGAAAGAAGAAAAGACAGAAATCAAATACAGGAAATACTATGTTTTTCATGTTTTAGTCCTTATTTTCAAGAGCAGTTTCTGAAACGATGGAGATGAATTTTTCAAAACCAAAAGAGGTTTTTGTTGAGAACGAGCCCCATCAAAAAAACCTCTTTCGGTTGTTACACCTATATCACATTTTAAGAGATTCAAATATATATTTGAAGCATATTTTTCAGAGATTTCACAATAAATAATTTCTTGTTTTAGTCACTAATTTTGGGCAAGGTTGCAAAATAGCTGGAGATGAATTTTGGAAACCAAAAGAGTTTTTGTTCCGAATGGGACCCTTCATAAAAACCTCTCTCCCATTTTACACAACTATCACCATTTGGGAGATACAAAGAGATTGTTGGACCCTATTTTTCAGGAATTTGCCAAATTTATTTTACTAAAAAATCTCTTGGACAACAGTTGACAAGCCACCTCATCAATTCGACTTGGAGATCAGATTTGATCTTCTCCTTGATTATTTGAAACAAGAAACTAAATATATATGAGGAGGTTTTCAGATCCATTTCTTTTGGATGTTGATAATTATTTATTGTTTCTATATAAACTCTGTAGAAGGAGAAGTTAGGGGTCGATTAGTTGGGCATTCAAGGACCTTTTTTGTAAAACTTCACTGTAAAAAAAATTATATTCCATATTGATACTAAATGGAAAAGGCATGTTGATGGTCAAATCTTATTTCATATATTTATCTAATTCTTTTCTTACTTGAATTCATTTATTCTGTTGCAATGCATATGATTTCTTGATTTTGTGTAACACAGTGAACATTTTACTGTCTTTGTTCATAATCAAGATTGTGTTCAAGTACATGTTCTTGTTTCTTAATGATATTTTCAAATAAGAAATCATTGTGTGAGTTGAAAAACTAGATACTCACATACCTTTCTTTCTTTATTTACCATACTATCTGATCTAATAATGTGAATACCATTTACTAAATCAGTGGGATGTTTATTTGCTTTTACATTGAGTTATATGCTAATTTTGAATCCTTGAACCATCTTTCAACCAGTTTCTAAAAACCTATTCAGAAAACCATTAAAAATACCATTTCCATAACCTTATGATGCCATAGCTTTCCCTTTCACAATCAAGTGCAACTTTAGGGACTAACATATTTTGGCACCATTGTTGGGGACAGAGACATGAAGTATTTATCCCTGGGAGAACGACAACGATCAATTCTAGATATTGATGGTGAATAGGAGTTGGATACTTTTTCTGACTGTATCATTCACCTGGTGACTCCATGAAGGAATAATCCATTGGTAACTCCACTGATTCAAGATGTCAAAGGCTATGGAATCCATTTTGGCTCGTGGGTTTTCTCCATTTGATTTCTCTAGTATTCCTGGTTTTCCAAATGTTGTGCCTACTATGCATGAATGGAGAGACTACCTTTTGAGGTTCAGAGGAGATGATCACAATCATCCTACACAACACTTGATTGATTTTCATCAATACATGGACCAGCTTGATATTCATCATGAATATGTATTTTTGAAGATCTTTATGTACTCCTTGGAAGGAGAGGCAAAACAATGGTACCAATCTCATAATGTTTCCAATATTTCATCATTAAATGATTTCCATGCTACTTTTCATTCATTTTGTAAGAGGATTTATCCTGCCGAATGACTCTTGAATGATTGTTGTGAGCAATTTAAACCTCTTAGAAAAAAAAATCAACAGGGCTTTAGTGATGAGATTAGTGAGGATATTTTGGAATGTTCTCAAAATGCTACTAACAGTTTTGATGGCCATTCGAATGGGTCTATTCATGAACAATTTTCTACTGGAAATATTTGTGAAGGCCAGTATTTTAGTGAAGAAATTATTGAAGATTATATTGATGGTGAACAATTTTTTTTATCATTGCCAGTTGAAATCAATCAAAAGTCTCCATCCTATCATGATGAAGAAGATTTTATCATTCATGAAACTTTCTCTCATTCTTCTTTTCAAGGAGACATTTTTCAAGATGTTGTTGATGATAGTGTCATGGATAGTATGAAAACAAATTTATTGGACTCTCATAATGAAATTTTTGTTCCAAAACACTAGGTTGTTCGTTTGTGTTCTTTCTTTGAAGAGCATATTGAAACAAATGTTTGTGAATTTAAAAATTCAATTTTTTTTTATAGTCAACCTATATATGATGAATATGAAAATGGAGAAGACAAGAATTTCACATCAGCATTCATTGACCTGTGCAATAGTGAGCCCTTTTTTATGAGTATGAATCTAATGTTGGAGAAATAGATGAAGGAAATCAACCCATCCAAGATGTTGTTTTTCACTGTAATAAAACAAGTGATGTTCATGTGTTGTTTCAAGGAAATCAAGTGCATTATGGTCTCACAAATACAACATAAATTGCAGGGGAGAAGTTTGGGTTTTTTCATCATCTAGAATTTTTTCATATTATATATAATCTAGTAGCCGTCTACATGGAGTTAGTGTTTATGGAGGTTCAAAATTTTGTAGCATTTGGAATTAAAGAAAATTGCAGTTGTAAGTATGGGATGACCATTCATTTTTTACTGCAAACATCTCATTTTTTCTACATTATTATTTACTTGCAAGGAAGAAGACCATCTTGTCAGTCAAATGCTTTCATGTCTTCATTGGAAGTTTGATGTGACCTGATCAAGGAACTGATTGGTTAGTTGTGTAGG
>SNQJ01S0047902.1:4671-22570 GCA_010110895.2 Picea sitchensis | reverse complement strand
AGAATACGTAATATTATTATCAATATCCATAGCATTGACACATGAATAAACATGTTAGACAATAAGTGTATATGTAACCTTAACCATACCATTAAGAACTAATCATGTTGATCACCATACAAGAATTACCAATGTTACATGGCTATTATGGAGGACATTTAACTATAACTAAACCGTCAATTAAGGAAACATTAGAGATTATCACAAACTGGGCCATCTTATAGGTGTCTAGGCTTATCTTAGTGATCTAGAAGGATCTAGGGAACATCACAGAGGTTTCAGAAGTGTCCCGGGAGGCTCAGAATGGCCTCAACAGATAGAGAAAGGGAAAAAAATCAGAAGTCCTCAAATCTTAGAAAAACTGACATTGTCGTAAAGACCGTGTCGTAAGCTTTCCAGCGATGCAAATGACTCATCAAACAGAGTTACAGATCAAAAGATATTCATGGTCAAAGTTTGGTCAACCTAGCCCAGTCATCAGGGGATGAGTCAACATATGTACCACTGACATCAACATCAGTATGGATAACATCAACATCCATATAGTGTACGTGGCACACGTAGGAGGAGACATGTTTCAAGCTGACATTAGCATGACATTATCATGGTGACATGGTAGCACCAAAGGCTACCACGTGTCACTCATTTGGCATTTTCGGGTCATTTCATGGACCAGTAAAAATGTGCCACGTGGAAAATCAGACAAATGATGTGGCATCCGTACAGACACATGGCAGGTGACATGGAATATTTACAATATGTGGTAGGTACATTGGCATTGATGTCAGCAAGAAATTAGTATGTTGATGTGGCCCAATGATAACATGCCATGTGGCATGCTGATTTGGCACTTTGGGCCGCCAAATGGGCTAGTGAAATTTTGACACGTGGAAACACCCAAGAGACACCATTTGGCAGGTACAATTAGTAGGTATGGGCATCTAGTCAGTAGCTGACATGTAGGCAGATGAATGGGTAGATCGGTGGGCCAACGAATGGCCACCACATGGCCCAGTCATGGGCTGGCATGTGGCAGCGAGAAAATTCCCAATGAGGGCCTGTAACCAAATTTTCCAAATTAAAATGGGGTTTACCAATGCCCAACCCCAGTGTGCCAAATATAGCAATGATCCCACCAAATCTGGTGGCTAGCCCCACTAAACCAGTGACAAATCCACAAAGGGTAAATCCATGCAGAGGTCCCATCGTTTTGGCGTAGTGTTTGGCAGATATGCCAAGTTTGGCGGAGGGCTAAAATTGGTTGGATTTTTTTTTATAATGGTTTGTTTATATATTTGGAATGGGTGCCAAAAGGGGAGGCCCATGGGCTTGACCCCGGGGCCTCCCCAACCACTTACTTTTATTACAAATCCGCCAACCAACTGGGCTAACCACCCATTTGGTAACTCCACTCAAGTCTTTTATTAAAAGGTAATTGCTCAATGCACGATAGGAGGATATGCGTGCCCAGCTCATACGAATTTTTACCGACATGAATTTCAATGCAGTCAGTGCATTAAATTCCCAAAATTGCACGTGGATCGACGCAGGAGGCCTAGAAAGGGCATGGAGGTGACAGTGTCCGATGGAGACAATTTGACAGTCTTTTTTGGGTAACTTGGCAACATGAATCCAATGGAAAGGTTTGTTTTGGAAGCAAAGACTCCGATTAGTAAGCTAAATTCTAAAGAAACCAATGTAAGCATGTTTTTCATTATGTTGTTTTGTCATTAAATGTTGTAGCATAGTATGCTTGATACAGGTATGAAGGAGCATGGAGAGGTTGTAGCAAGACAACAAGATCAACTTGTTTCTTCTATTCCTTCTTTTCTTTTCTTTTTCCACATAAAACCAATCAACTATACGTGACAAAAAAATTGTGGCACTTAGATGATAAGTGGCCAACGAAGAAGTCAGGAATCTTGTAGTTTCAAGATCTTTGTATGGGCTGCATATATGCTTGGATCTGGGTAGTAGATCTAAGGCATTCTATGGCTCCATGATGATAGGGGTCATTCATTATTCTTCCTCATTTTCTGTATTAAGTATGTGGGAATGATGTCCATGTCAGCATCATGGATGCCTCATGAGCATGAGAAATTGTGAATCTTGTAAACATTCCTGATCACATTACGATCTCTTGTTGTCGTCACTGAAAAGGGACTTTGGCCTTACAACTTGTAAAGGAGAGACATCATTACAACGAGGAGAATAAAGAGGTCAAGATTTGAGCATGACCCAAAGATGTAGCCTACATCGAGTGAACTTCGCTATCAAGGGAAGTGTCATATCCATTATGTGTATTATGTTCAAATCTTTCAAGTAAAATGACCTATAGCTGACCCTTTGAAGGAGTGACAGGATCAAACAATTATTGGAAACTAATCACCCCCGGGGTTCAGATCATGTTTGTATCAAAGCAGGCTTGATACAAATTGCAGGTGTTGAAGCTAAGAATGGCAACATCGCCAAAAACGTTGTGGTTCTATGAGCTTCAAGAGCTCAACCAAATCCTTCAAGCAAAGAATGTTGGATTGAAGACATTGTTGCATGTTGTAGAGGAAGAGATCCAAAGGTTAAAAGAGTAGTTGCAAGCCATGCAGGCATAGACAGGGGAAGCCTCTACGAATGAGACGGTGATAAGACCATTTTGTGACCATGGAAACTTTACCAGTTATGGGTTCGATCATGACAATTCAAATGCATGCACACTTTTTCAAGTAAGTGAAGATGACATCTAGGCATCCAGAAACCAAGGAGGCTTCCTAGAAGCATCATCCACTGATCCTTCTCACAAGGAACAACTGGACACACCTCAAGAAGAAGACCAAGGGTCCCAGTTTGAGATGGAGGTAAATAAACCATGTGTAGTTACTTTCCTGATTAATGTTGATGACTCTTTTAAAGTCCTTGAACATCATGCTTCTTGCATCAACTTAAAGTTGATGGGAAAAATGGGATACGAAGGAGGACTCCTTGGAGCCAATGGCCAAGGTATTATGGACCCCATCAAGGTAGTGGTTTGGCCTAGATATGCTGGGATAGGTTATGTTCCAAAGGATGTTGGAGAAATCTCCAAAATCATTTGGGAAGAAGACCCGAGGACAGTCACTCAGACTCTAGAAGTCAACAGTTCATTAGGAGATGAAATTGACTTAGTGCATGCTGAGATCATAACTTCTCATGATCGAGGATTCGATACATATCCAAGGAGATATGATCATCACAATGAAAGAGCTAAGGACAACTCTTCTTTTCAGTCTAACTCTAGAGGAAACTCACCGAGGTATAAGAAATATCGAAACTCTAAAATTCCATTTGATTATAAGCATGTTAATAACATAAAACAAAGCTTGTGGCATCAAATACCATGCACTTTTTGTGGATTGTGTTATTCCTTACCTTGTTTTTTACTGACTGGGTGTCCTTAATCCATTTTCTACCCATTTTCCATGATTTTTTGCGAAAACTTTGTTTTTCCCTCTTGGCTTGGAAGCTTATTTTTCAATCTTTTATGCACATTTTAAATGATTTTGAGTTTTTTAAAGATTAGGATTTGATATGAAAATTTTCTTTCACACCACTTGTCTTTTCATCATTTAAATTTTCAAATTTTTCCAAGTTAGAAAAGGCGCTGCAAGAATAGCACTATTCCTGCAGCACCAGGAATAATCATTGTTCTGCATGCGCCACCCTACCCAGATCATGTCCTAACATTTTAAATCATGATTACATGATCTGCATACCTCTTTATGATCTATTTCGGGTTGTTATTCTTATGATAACAACTATAACAAAGGATTGAGTTGTACTCACCACATCTACATCAAATCAACACACCTGATTATCATGAATGAAATCATCATCTACCTATTTTAGTATGTCTATTATTATATGCAGGGTTTGTAGGTAAATAGATAACTTCTAGTTTTTTAATAGCTCTTAGGAATTGAAGATTCAACTCTCGATCTTCTCAGAATTTTCTACAGGATCGTATCAGTGATATGGCGCCCAAAAAGAGTGGCCAGATAATCAAATTGGAGCTTGAAAGCACAAAATTGCTCGAAGCATTTCCTCGAATGGACCATAAATTCAAGGATGTTGGTTGGTTCAACTTCTTCGCAACGTTAGAGGGTCATGATGAACATATCTCTATGACATTTGCATATAATTTTGATGGCTTCGAATATGTGGTTGGAAAACTTCTAATGCACATGACAAAGCATTCCATTTCTAAAGCTTGTAGATTACCAGTATATGGGGAAAGATGGTGGAAGAATGAAAATGTAGTCATGGAGTTTGTGAATTAGTTTTTAGTTCCAGAAAATAAAAATCCTAAATGGAGCAAGGGTATACAATACATCTAGGTAAGGAAAGAGTAGCACACTGCCTTGTTGATTATCCATAGGTACATTACATGTGAAGGTAAGTTTTCTCTAGTCCATCTCTATCATATTAGACTGTTGATTCATGCAAATGGTGATTACCCTCTTAAATGACCCTATTTTCTATTAAGAAGTTTATCCGATATGTCTAAGAGGATACATTCCCATCCTGCTATAGCAAAAATCAATCTTTTTCATCAAGGTTTGATTAGAACATTAGTAGTCTTCTCCTTACATGAAGTCGAGAGGTCTTGACACTGGTTAATCCAGTCATTAAAACCTAACCTACATTCAACTAAATCTAAAAATGTCAAGGGGAAGAAAGTTGTAACAGAGAAATAGACCTATCAAGCTACTAAATTTTTTATGAAAGAGATCCCCCTGCAGCTAGGGTAACTCGTGCTGGCAAGAGAAAATTACAAAGCCATCAAGTTGTGGGTGATTTTCCTATGGGTAAAGTTGATGAGAAAGGAACTACTAGTCAAGGTAAGAAACCTAAAATGAATGAAGAAATTGAAATCCATATTGATCCAGATATAAAGAGGGAATTTGATGAATATGAATATTACATCACAAGTCCAATCTAGACTCCAGTCAAACAGAAGCAACAATCTATAGGCAAGAATACTGCAAAAAGTAAAAAACAAAGTAAAAAGAAAACACTTGTACCTAAATGCCCTAGAAGAAATTCTACTAGAGCTGCCAATAAATTTAGACTGAATTCTAAAGCAATGTTTCATCCTTCCATCAATAAGGAGAATCTCATAATCATAGAAGATAATTAATAGGATTCTAAAAAGGAGATAAAAAAACAGGCAGTGGCATCTTCTTTACACGAGATAGAGAAGGAATCCAAGGAACATAAGAAGAAACGAGAAAAGGGAAAGTAGATTGCACAGTACTCCAGAAGACCTGTGACCAAAGAAACTACAAAATCAAATTCAGTATCTGAATCTGTATTTAAGGGAACAAATTCAGTTTATGATGACATAGATGATATTTTTCCAGAACAAAACCAACTACAGGATATTCCAGAAATCAAAGAATCAAAAATCTCTGAAGAAGAGGATCTTAGCATTGGGTTATCCCCAAAATATGAAATTAAGTTAAGGAAACCCCAAGCCTCCATAGATTTGAACCTACCTACTCCAGTAGAAGAACATCCAGAATTCAGGATTAACATAATAGAAAGAAGAAAAGACAGAAATCAAATATAGGAAATACTATGTTTTTCATGTTTTAGTCCTTATTTTCAAGAGCAGTTTCTGAAACGATGGAGATGAATTTTTCGAAACCAAAAGAGGTTTTTGTTGAGAACGAGCCCCATCAAAAAAACCTCTCTCGGTTGTTACACATATATCACATTTTAAGAGATTCAAATATATATTTGAGGCATATTTTTCAGAGATTTCACAATAAATAATTTCCTGTTTTAGTCACTAATTTTGGGCGAGGTCGCAGAATAGCTGGAGATGAATTTTTGGAAACCAAAAGAGTTTTTGTTGCAAATGGGACCTGTCACAAAATCCTCTCTCTCATTTTACACAACTATCACCATTTGGGAGATACAAAGAGATTGTTGGACCCTATTTTTCAGGAATTTGCCAGATTTATTTTACTAAAAAATCTCATGAACAACAGTTGACAAGCCACCTCATCAATTCGACTTGGAGATCAGATTTGATCTTCTCCTTGATTATTTGAAACAAGAAACTAAATATATATGAGGAGTTTTTCGAATCCATTTCTTTTGGATGTTGATAATTATGTATTGTTTCTATAAAAACTCTGTAGAAGGAGAAGTTAGGGGTCGATTAGTTGGGCATTCAAGGACCTTTTTTGTAAAACTTCACGGTAAAACAAACTATATTCCATATTGATACTAAATGGAAAAGGCATGTTGATGGTCAAATCTTATTTCATATATTTATCTGCTTCTTTTCTTACTTGAATTAATTTATTATGTTGCAATGCATATGATTTCTTGATTTTGTGTAACACAGTGAACATTTTACTGTCTTTGTTCATAATCAAGATTGTGTTCAAGTACATGTTCTTGTTTCTTAATGATATTTTCAAATAAGAAATCATTGTGTGAGTTGAAAAACTAGATACTCACATACCTTTCTTTCTTTATTTACCATACTATCTGATCTAATAATGTGACTACCATTTACTAAATCAGTGGGATGTTTATTTGCTTTTACATTGAGTTATATGCTAATTTTGAATCCTTGAACCATCATTTAACTAGTTTCTAAAAACCTATTCAGAAAACCATTAAAAATACCATTTCAATAACCTTATGATGCCCTATCTTTCCCTTTCATAATCAAGTGCAACTTTAGGGACTAACATATTTTGGTGCCATTGTTGGGGACATAGACATGAAGTATTTATCCCTGGGAGAACAACAACAATCAATTCTATCTCTTAATGGTGAATAGGAGTTGGATACTTTTTCTGACTATATCATTCACCTGGTGACTCCATGAAGGAAGAATCCATTGGTAACTCCACTGATTCAAGATGTCAAAGGATATGGAATCCATTTTGGCTCGTAGGTTTTCTCCATTTGATTTCTCTGGTATTCCAAGTTTTCCAAATGTTGTGCCTACTATGCATGAATGGAGAGACTACCTTCTGAGGTTCAGAGGAGATGATCACGATCATCCTGCACAACACTTGATTGATTTTCATCAATACATGGACCAGCTTGATATTCATCATGAATATGTATTGTTGAAGATATTTATGTACTCCTTAGAAGGAGAGGCAAAATAATGGTACCAATCTCATAATGTTTCCAATATTTCATCATTAAATGATTTCCATGCTACTTTTCATTCATTTTGTAAGAGGATTTATCCTGCCGAATGACTCTTGAATGATTGTTGTGAGCAATTTAAACCTCTTAGCAAAAAAATTCAACAGGGCTTTAGTGATGAGATTAGTGAGGATATTTTGGAATGTTCTCAAAATGCTACTAACAGTTTTGATGGCCATTCGAATGGGTCAATTCATGAAGAATTTTCTACTGGAAATATTTGTCAAGGCCAGTAATTTAGTGAAGAAATTATTGAAGATTATATTGATAGTGAACAATTTTTTTTATCATTGCCAGTTGAAATCAATCAAAGTCTCCATCCTATCATGATAAAGAAGATTTTAGCATTCATGAAACTTTCTCTCATTCTTCTTTTCAAGGAGACATTTTTCAAGATGTTGTTGATGATAGTGTCATGGATAGTATGAAAACAAATTTATTGGACTCTCATAATGAAATTTTTGTTCCAAAAGACTAGGTTGTTTGTTTGTGTTCTTTCTTTGAAGAGCATAATGAAACAATTTTTTGTGAATTAAAAAATTCAATTTTTTTTTATAGTCAACCTATATATGATGGATATGAAAATGGAGAAGACAAGAATTTCACATCAGCATTCATTGACTTGTGCAATAGTGAGCCCATTTTTTATGAGTATGAATCTAATGTTGGAGAAATAGATGAAGGAAATCAACCCATCCAAGATGTTGTTGTTCACTGTAATAAAACAAGTGATGTTCATGTGTTGTTTCAAGGAAATCAAGTGCATTATGGTCTCACAAATACAACATAAATTGCAGGGGAGAAGTTTGGGTTTTTTCATCAGCTGGAATTTTGTCATATTATATATAATCTAGTAGCCATCTACATGGAGTCAGTGTTTCCAGAGGTTCAAAATTTTGCAACATTTGGAATTAAAGCAAATTGCAGTTGTAAGTATGGGATGGCCATTCATTTTTTACTGCAAACATCTCATTTTTTCTACATTATTATTTACTTGCAAGGAAGAAGACCATCTTGTCAGTCAAATGCTTTCATGTCTTCATTGGAAGTTTGATGTGACTTGATCAAGGAATTGATTGGTTAGTTGTGTAGGAGTTGTAGATAAATACAATTTATTTTTGAGCATGTTGGTTTCAGTTTGAAGATCAATTTAGAGTATGAGAGTAGTGTCAAGTTTTCAGTATGCAAGAATAAGGACTCCATATCCCAATGGAAATACTACTTTCAGTTTTGTGGTTGTTATTTTGGATTGCAAATAAAGGAATGACTGGACAGAGAAATAATTATAGTAAAAGTTGATGATGATGAGGGATCCAGTGTTAGTACTTAACCTTGTTTTTTACTGATTGGGTGTCCTTAATCCCGGTTCTACCCATTTTCCATGATTTTTTGCTAAAAATTTGTTTTTCCCTCTTGGCTTGGAAGCTTATTTTTCAATCTTTTATGCACATTTTAAATGATTTTGAGGTTTTTAAATATTAGGATTTGATATGAAAATTTTCTTGCACATCACTTGTCTTTTCATCATTTGAATTTTCAAATTTTTCCAAGTTAGAAAAGGTGCTGCAAGAATAATGATATTCCTGCAGTGCCAGGAATAATCATTGTTTTGCATGCACCACCCTGCCCAGATCGTGTCCTAACATTTTAAATCATGATTAGAGGATCTGCACACCTCTTTATGATCTATTTCGAGTTGATATTCTTATGATAACATATATATACGAAGGATTGAGTTGTACTTGCCACCTCTACATCAAATCAACACGCCTGATTATTATGAATGAAATCGGCATCTACCTATATTAGTATGTATGTTATTCTATGAAGGGTTTGCAGGTAAAGAGATAACTTCTAGTTTTTTAACAGCTCCTGGGAATTGAAGATTCAACTCTTGATCTTCCTAGAATCGTCTACAAGATTGTATCAGCGACATGGCACCCAAAAAGAGTGGCCAGATAATAAGATTGGATCTTGAAGGTACATAATTGCTTGAAGAATTTCCTTAGATGGCCCAGAAATTCAAGGATGTTTGTTGTTTCGAATTCTTCACAACATTTCAGGGTCATAACGAACAGATATCTATGACATTTGCACATAAATTTGATGGCTTCGAATCTGTGGTTGGAAAACTTCTAATGCACGTGATAAAGCATTTGATTGCTAAACCCTGTTGATTACCAGTATATGGGGAAAGATGGTGGAAGAAGGAAAATGTATTCATGGAGTTTGTGAAGTCGTTTTTAGATCCAGAAAAGAAAAACCCTAACTAGAGCAAGGGTATACCACACAAATGGGTAAGGAAAGAATGGCACACTGCCTTACTGATTATCCACAGGTACATTACATGTGAAGGAAGTTTTTATTTGGTCCATATCTATCATATTAGACTGTTGATTCATGTAAATGGTGATTACTCTCTTAACTTACCGGGCCCTTATGCACTTTTATAACTCCTTGACAGTTGTGTAATTTCCTTCGTGCCCAAAATAAGTGTCTAATCTAGTCATCCTCTATAATTAATACTTTCCTTATTGTCGCATTAATTCCAAATCCATCGTTGGATTCATCCTTCGATATGTCATTCTATCATGATCCTCGGTGGCACCTTACATTTATGACTATGCATCTCCCAGACAGTTCATCGTTACTTCTTTTTATCTATGATTTACGTGCTTTAATACCCTCAATGGTATTAATTGTCATGTTTTGCACTTGAAATTTGTGCGCACTTCATTTTTTCTGCATCGTTCATGTTATCTCTACAACACTCCCTTTTTTTGTGTAGGTCTTGTTGCTTTATTTACCATACTTCTGACTACCTTTGTTTTTCTTTCTAGTTTTCCACTTTTTATTTATTTCCTTGTTTTTCTACTTTTTTTTCTCTCTATTTATTTCCATACTATAGTACAACTACTATGGTACATGTATTCTTGCGCAACTTCACATTATTGGGTAGAAATTCAACCATCTCTATAAAGTTTCAACTTACTTCCATTCACCAATCCCCCTAGGACTTCCCCATTCAGTGTTTCCAATTGTGCAACACCTACCTCTATCATATACTTAATCACATATGGACCCAACCAATTCATCCTGAACTTCTGTGGGTGTTGCATAAACTTGTTTTCATATAACAATACTAAGTCTCCTACTTGAAATACTTTTTGCTTGATATGTTGATCATGCCATGCTTTCTCTCACGCCTTCTGATCTTATTGATATAATCCTGCAACAAATATGTCTTCTTCAAGCTGTAACAAAAGTGAAAATCTTTCCTTGAATGTGCCATAATCCAAAATATAAGTAATTGTTGCAATGCGTAGGCTGGGTACAATAAATTCTATTGGAATAACTGCTTCTTTCCCATATATCAACCTGGACGGTGTTTTTCCTATCATCTTCTTGCTCATAGTCATGTATGCTAATAATACTGTAGGAACCCTTAGGTCCCAATCCTCTCTTCCTACGTTGTAGATTTTAGTCAGTTCATTCTCTAGAATGTTTTTGAAAGATTTTGATGTTCCATTGGGTTGAGGATGATATGACATGCTTCTTTGATGATGAATTTGAAATTACTATGTTAATGTTGCAATGGTATTATTCAAGAAGTGTGTCTACTTATCACTCAGCAAGATGCATAGACATCCAAATCTTCTCACTACATTATCGAACATAATGCACACATCATTTTCCATGTTATAGTCTGCAACTGGTGTTGCTTCGTCCCATCTGGTTAAATACATTTTCATAGTGATTACATACTAGCCCATATTCACGCTAGTGGATTGATTGGTCCAAAATCATCTATCTCCCATTTATAAAACTCTTGTAGTGTAAGTTGTGGGTTCAATAAAATTGCATCCCTTCTAGATGGATTTCCTACTCTTTGACAAACATCGCATGCTTGACAGTATGCTTTAGCATCCTTACGAAGTGTAAGCCACCAGAGTCCTGTGCAAAAAATATTATGTGTGGTATCTTTACCTGCATAGTGTCCTCCTACTATCCCTTCATGTGCTTCTACAAGTATTATTGGCCTTTCATGTTATACCACACATCATCTTAATATTCCATCTACACCTAACTTGTATAAATTTCCTACAATTAGCTGGTAGTCTGCTTCCCTTACTACTAGCTACTTATTATGTGCCATTTTCATGTCATATGGAGCTATTCTTGTACTTAAAAACTGTACAATGTCTACAAAGTAGTTATCCACCATTTTAAATGAATATAAATATGCATCCGAAAAATTGTCATCTATATTTCCTGCATCTTCTCTTGATATTATGCGTGATAAGTGATATGATCCCGCATTCAACTTTATCAGTTTCACAACAACCTCAAAATCGTATTCCTTGAACAACAACAACCATATGCATATTATTCCCCCCAACATTGTCTTGTTCACTAAGTATCTTAGTGCAAAATGGTCTGTATACATCTTAAAATGAGAACCCAACAAATAGTGGCCAAATTTATGCAGCGCATATACCATATTGAATCCCTCTCGTTCAGTCGCAGTGTAATTATTTTTTGTTGTTGAAATATTTTGGCTCGCAAATGAAATTGGTTGGTCTATGTCTCCTTCTCCGAGATGAGAAAATACTGCACCCAAATCTATGGATGAGGCATCCACGTGAACATGAAATTCCCTCCCCCAATCTAGAAATATCAAAATCGATACAGTCATTAATTTTTACTTCAAAGTGTCTAGCCCTTTCTGACAATCCTCGTTCCACTTAAACTTCACTTATTTTTCAAAAACTTCTCCATAGGTGTTGTAATATGCGCATAACCCTTAATGAACTTCATGTATTATCATGTATGACCCAAAGCTTCTCTCAACTGTCCGACTGATGTAGGTGGTTGTAAATCCAAAATCAATCTAATCTTGGTAGGATCCACTAATAAACATTGCTTACATGCCACATGACCCAACAAAATTCCAAACGGTGCACAAAAAATACATTTCTTCAAATTCAGTGAAATATGGCATTACTTGCACCTATACAACATTAATCTGAGTACTTCTATATGATTCTTCAATATACTAAACACAATCCAATCATACAAGTAAATTTCAAGGAACTTATGAATAAATTCCTTAAAGGTCGTAACAACTACTCTTAAAAACACTGTAGGTACATTCTTCATCCCAAAAGGCATCACTGTGTACTAGTAGCTTCCCCACTTTGTTGCAAAGGTAGTTTACACAATTTTTATCTGATGGTATCCTAAGAAACCATCTATGAAATAATAGGCCCCCTGCCCACCTACATTCTCTAACACTTCATGTGTGAATCGTGTTAGAAATGGATCATGCAGGCATGCACCATTTAGTTTCCTTAAGTCGACATAGATCCTAATCCCTCTTGTTTTCCTATCCTTCACCACCATTGGGCTTATCCATTCTGATTCCTCAACTAGTTAAATAATTCTTGCCTCTAGCATGCATTCTATCTCAACCTTTACCTTCTCTTTCTACTTTGGATTTAACATGTAAGGTCTCTGTCTAACTAGCTTAATGCCTAGTTTCAAAGGTATCTTCATTTCACATAACTCACTAGCTATCCCCTTCATCTCCAAGAATGGAGTTGGGAAGAGATCCTAATACTTGCGCAGTAATTTTGCAATTTTCTCTACAGTTTCATCATAACAGTAGTCACCTATCTGCGCAAACTTTGGGTTCTCCTCTATTCTGACATTTACCTGTCATGTCTTTAGTGGTTGCACATACACAGTAGATTCAAGCTCTAGTCCTTTTACTACGCATTCTCTCTTCGTTTCAGGTACTTGTATATTTATGGGATCTTCCTTGTCCTAATATTCCTTAGCAATATTATAACACTCCAGTAATTCATGAACTATCATGGAAGCTCTATGTGCACTACACACATGTATTACTTCCATCAGTCCTTCTCCTAAAAATATCTTGGTTCTGGTGGCTTGCAAAGTTGTATATAGTAATGTATATTCATGTTTGAAATTAAATGTTACCTTGAACCTCTAAGTTAGTTAGTCCCAATCCACTATTTCTCTGCACATTTCTAGCTCGAGGTACCAGTTCTTAGGAATTGTATCCAATGTATGTATGAACCGGTGCGTCCATTCCTCCTTTGGTAGTGAACTCCATATATTTTGACACTGCGCAATATGATTTGTTGTATCACCTTCCCTTTTAAAATTTTATGCAATATACTCCTTGTTACTTAATCTAATTTGCAACAATTTTCTACACTTATGCCAATCTTTTATCCGTTATTTGTGCGCAACCCACCATCTGGTTAGAGGGTCTTTGAAGATGACATATAATGCTAATAAAAAAAAAAATTCAGGTATATGCAACTCAACTACTTGTACAAAAGTTTCTATGTCCCTCAATCCATCATATCTGGGAAGATTGCATAGCTCCTTTCCAATCTAGTGCAATGATCGAGTAATGTGAGCACATTATCTGGTGGATACTTCATGCATCCTCTGCTACCAATGTTCCAATCCTTCCTCTGATTCCAACACACATGAGATGATGATTCTCCAACTAAGTGCACCATATTTAGTGGGATTAACATAGTCATCGATTCATGTAGTTATATTATACAAGTTTTCAATTTCATTCCCTTTTGCTGGTTGTATGTACCTCTTTCCTTCTGACGTATCCAATGGAGCATTAAATTTTAGATATCCTAATTCAAATATCATCTCCCTCCTCATTAGATTAATGATCACCAAATTGTCAAAATCACATTCTAACCCCATCAGTGCTAGGTATGGTTGAACTTCATCCACAATTTTGATAATTTCAAAATCTTCTATACTCCACATGCCGCATCCAATCTATGTTCACAGGTATCCCTGTCAATCACCCAATTGGTACTATCTTGTGTTGGTTTTCCAGTCTTAGCTGCACAGGAAACCAAATCAACTTGGGTTTCCCCATCCTTTCCCATGTTTGCTTCAGTAACACATTTAAATCAGATCCCAAGTCTAATATGACATTGGCCACATCATACTCTCCAATATGTGCACTTAATACGAATTCTCCATTAGTCCTCTTCTTGCACAGTACCTAATTTACTACCCTCTGTGCAGTAGGAAATTCCCTTTCTTGTGCGCACTCATTAATCATTATACATAATGTATTCAACACAGTATCATTTTTCATCTATTCTAAACAACTTTCGATGAATTCTCTTAAAGTACTTACCTTATCCAATGACCTTTATGGGATAGTATGATCATACACTGGAGGCCTGCCAACCATAGGGGGTGCATATGATGTCATTGCTACCCAATCCAGTCCTAGTATCTCCTTTCTTTTCTTCTTGTATGTCTCTTTCTCTTGTTGTGGGGCAAACATTGGCATAAGGCCTGCCGATTTCTTCACCCATTGCTCAACCTTCCTTCCTCCAACTGTCATATCAATCCCTATTCTAGATCCTTCGCATGTAACAACTTCTATTTTAGGTCATTCATCACATATCTCTGTTGATATATTTTGAACATTCTGATTCGGGTTATGATTCTGATTCCCTCTTGCCTACTACTTCACTAGTATTTTAGGACAATCTTATATCATGCGGTCCAATGCTCGACAATAGGGGCAAGATGTAAAATTATTTGGGTAGTCACGAGCTAAGTGTCTTGGTTGATTATAGTTGTAACATATTATTGGTCTTCTTCCTCCTCTACCATAGTTCTCTCTTCCTCGATCTCTACTAAATCCTCCATGGTTTCCTTGATTAATCCTCTTTGATTGTTATACTGTGAACCTCCTCCCTCTGTCGCATCAGTATCCTCCTGAATTATGTACATATTTGAAGTGCGTCATCTCATCAAATTGAATGCAAGGAAATCCTTTTCTTCATGCCCTACTGATTTGAAAAATCNTATTTTTTCAGCAATGGACAATCATGTGGGTGATGACCCCATTTCTTACATATCTCACAATATCTACCTCCTGGTAACGGATTTGATGCTCTAGTTGCCAAATAATGTGCAAAGGTTGGGAACTCTTCCTTATGGTGGCCTTTTGTCCTACACTTGCTACACTAGACATGTTCCCACTTCTCCTTTCCTTTTGTAAGCTCTTCCAAATGAATGATCAAGGAAATTAACTGCATCTATACTTGCTCCATTCCCCCACTATCTCCTATGGGAGATACATCCAACTTCATTTCTATCTCCAATGCTTCAGGCTGCGACGTAACCTTTTGTTGTATCAATGGGTCATGGATGTGTGGTAAGAGTCGAGCAATAAACCATTCCATGTGTTTTTGATCAGGAGTTTAGAACATTAACCTACCCATCACATCCTTGAATCTCTGATCAAAGTCCCACATTGACTCAGTTTGAACCTATTTGATTTCCTTCAACTTTGTAATGTACTATGACTCATATTTTGGCTTCTTGAACTCTTTCAACAACGCTTGTGTAATTTCTGCTAAATTCCTCATTTGGCCTATAGGTGTGGTACTCTGTAGCTTCATGTACCATACTAGTGCATGACCTCTAAATGTTGTTTCCAACTATGCAATCTTTACAGCCTTTTCTTGGACATTCTTTGCAACCCAAATTGTCTCACATACAAATAGATGGTTTTTTGGATCCTCTGACCCCACTCCTTGAAATTCAAGATGTCTCAACATGTAGTCTAATATTACCATGTCATTTTGTGTAGTATCCCCTCTCGGTGATGTTGGTTGACTCTGACTCAACGCACTTCTTCCACTTCTTTGACTTGATGCACTGCTCCCACTACTCTGACTACCACTCTTATGACTTCCTCTACTAGCTATAAGAACCTTTGATAAATCCTCAACGATTACCTTTGATCTTGGTGATGCACATAGGGTCATGGATTCAACATAGGATCCAAATTGAGTAGGGCTTACTGGTTCTTCTATTATAGGATTGAACTGAGACTCATCTCCCTCTTATGTTGTGCATGGTACCTCGATGATCTGGACTATTGTGTAAGCCCTCTCCACTCATACTCACTATTGGACTCTCCTTTCTTATCCCCATTCTTCATGCTCTTGTACCTTCCTCCACTACGCAGCACTACAAATTCATCTTCTCCTTCTAAGATACCTTCTTCATCTCTATGCATCCTTATTTCTTCCCTTTTTTGTTCATCCCTCTATTCGTTATTTCCAACCTTCAAGTTATCCCATGGTCATTTCCCATTTCCCTTGTGTGTGCGAAACCCCTTAGAAATTGGATTCCATCGAAATGACACACTTGTCACACAACAACATATTTATCCAAGTACATAATGACTTCATAAACTTTCCACGCGAACCCTTAAAGAAATCCCTTTCTGCAACATTGTATGAATGTGTATTGTCTATAGAAAATTTCGTGACATAACCCCCTAATATGTTGTCTAACCACAAATCAATTGCGTGGGAAGTATTATTGCTTACCAAATTTAACTATCTTACCAACTCAGGTATCCGGTTCCTCGACACAATTGTTCAGTACCTTTTGGTGTCTATCCTCATTCAGTGTTGCATAACAAGTTGTTCTGCAAACCAATCTAATCTCTCCACATTTCTCTGGAAAACCCTTTTTCTCCATACAAATAGAATTTTCATGGATTCCATGATTTTATCTTTCAACGTCTCCCCTGCCAATTCCATCAATGCTTTTGCGTGCCCTTGAATCAATCTCTCATAGAAAATATTAATCAAGGCAGTGGACATGTGCATCGAGTATATCACATGTTGTCAAGAGAAAATAATGTTTTTCAGAGAGCATGTTAAGGTCCTAACCCGCACATAGGTAGATCAATGTAGTCAGATGTAATAAAGGTCAATATTAATAATACCTTTCAACAAAATAGAATAAGGCGGGTGTACGAAGACCTAATAGAAGCTTTCGCTTCTAGAAGGATCTTCCTCTAGATGCTTCTCTTTTAGTATAAATAAGGGTCAAGGGTATGTAAACCCTAGCTGGGAGATTATTGTAACAGAGCGCTACTCGACTGGAGGTTTCCCCCTCGAAGAGGCCTGTGAACATTGCTATCTGAATCAAAGTGCTATTTCTGTTGCTATTTCATATATCATTTTTGTGTATTGTGAAGATTATGTTGGATATTTTACTGTTATTCTGTCATTTCTAGCATTTCATTTATGTTCTGCATATTTTATATATCTGGTATCTTGCAAGTGGTATCAGAGCACTTTCCTTGGCAGAAATTGTGGGTATTTTTTTTAGGGTAAAGACGTATTCCGGTGTCTTTAAGCCACAGAGATCTGTCATTACGTGCATAAACCCGCGGTTGAGGGATTCATACACGTAGGAAATACAAGTGGTTCTTAAGTGCACATCTGTTGGCCACCTTTGTAACCCCCGTTGGTACCCCTTCGAGTGGTAGCGCATCAGACAACACCTGTGTACGGATCGGCCTAGATTTTCTGAAGCCCTCTTTAGATAAACCTATCGGTCGTCGGACTACTATAGTGTCACCGAGAACAGCACTCGGGAAGATACTCTCTAGTACCTCGGTAGTCGGGTAGTACGACTAAGGGTATGGTCTATCCTCCTTAGTTAGTGCCCTGAGATATTGGGACGAGTACTACTGTTGGACCCCGCACGTATATCAGAGAACTATAGCATAGGGAAAACCCTTGTCTGTAGAACCCTTGAATACCTAACCCTTGGGGAACATAAAAAACAA
>SNQJ01S0047901.1:61941-96823 GCA_010110895.2 Picea sitchensis | reverse complement strand
ACAACCCAACTCACACAAGTAAACTTAGTCAAATAAAATTTTAGCAGCATTTCATTCATCCAACAATAGGGTACCCCTCCTTCTTCCTCACCTTTCTTTTATAAAAATAATTGGTTTGACACTTGTCTCCTCATCCAATATTAACTAATTTTTAATAATCAGAAATAAGATTATTCACCCCCCAACACATGTCACACTATCCCCCAAGTTGCACATGTTTAATCCCTTTTAATTTAAATAATTATGCATTTTCCCTCACACTCCTCAATTAGTTCCTAGATTTGCTCCTAGTTGTCCCTTAGTTCCCCAATTTATCTTTTATTGTGTCTCCCAAATAATTTACAGTTGGAGTTTGATTATGACTCTTCTTCTAATTAGTCTATAGAGTCTAGTTTGGCTTAGGATTCTAACTCCATGTTGACTATCCATTCTCTTATGAATAAATTTCTTTTAATTTAAAAATTCATTTTTATTAATTGCATGTACACATTGTGCACATGCTTAAATTTTTATTCCCATTCTCCCTTTACTAGAGTTTACTTAGTCTAAAATCCCCTTTACCCAATTTTATAATTTGTTTAGGCAATAACATTTAGACCTATATTTTTATCATGTTCTCCTTCTAAATCAATAAAAACTTATACAATATCAAATTCTCTTTTCTATCATTTCTAGGTAATTGTTTTACTTGTTGAGGTCTTCTATATTTTTATTAACTCCTTAATTTATTTATGCGATGTGCCATTCAAGACGCACCTCCGCGATCCAAGGGTGCCACTTGCAATTGATTAGTTTGGAAGTTGTCCGACGCTTGGAGCCAACACTCCACTTGTCGACCTTCTGTGAGACTGAGGGATTACAAAGGAATAAGGAATCTGCTTTATTGTGCACCCCTCAAAAATCTTCGTGACTGACTGTCTGAGTCTGCCCTCACGGTATCATGAACCTCTTGGAACAAGGTAGTCATTAAGCTTCAGTTCAGGTCACGAAGAGAGTGCTAGTAGACTGTGACAAGGATGTTGCCACACATATCCCTCATCCATATGATATATGTGTATGACCCCTTTACTCCATATGTGAGTCGGATTAGCAAGCATCTTCATTCCTGAATCCACTGACAAAGATAACATCAGTGACTCATATACATAAAATCCATAACTAAAATCATCATATAACATATGCGTAATAAATCAAGTACTCATAATCAACGTCAATAGTCCACTCCCTGACTCAATTTGGAGTCCAAGGAGGTCGTTTGATGTCATCCCATCATCATCATGTCACGTTTCTTGCACACTTCGGAAACCTCATCATAATACATGTCAATACTATACATCAATATAATAACATATCAATTTCCACAACACTATCATAGCATAAACATAACAATCAAATTGATAATCATAATGTACCTTGTTTTAAACTGGATCACTTGTTCGTAAGTGTCCTCAAAGAATAAGTCAATGTATAAATGTGATCAATGGAACTGGATGTTACATACCCCACTCGTATCCTTCCGGTAGAACCAGGTCTGGGTCTTCCTGGAAATCTACCCCTGCATATGTGTAATCCTCGATCATAATGAGTTGGGTCTTCACCCACTTGAAGAATTTATGGTCATATTATATTATTGGACCACCACCATGGAGGGCTATCATATCAACCCACCACTTCATGCGAGGCTCTTGTGGATGGGGATTTTCATCCCAATCCATATGATGTAAACAGAATGTGGGGACTCTCTCCAAAAAGAATGGCATTGGGATCGATCCATACCCGAACTGTTTTGGCCAACCCATTTTTCACTTTATTAGTTGATATTTCATGTTTTCTAGGAGCCCTGCACACCAGTTGAAAACTGTCGGTGCCATACAATCAATGGAATACTACATATAAGTGTTTGTAGCCAAATGTGGAGTTTGACTACCGGCAATACGAACAATAGTGAAAATGATGGTATGTAGTGGGAGATCTCTAACATCCCTAATTCGGATCTTCCCATTGATCTTCATTGTCCCTACAACACAATGATACCTCACCAGATGTTCAGTCTTGGCACCTCTTGCTCAAAATCCAGTAAGGGAAACTTGATGTCCTCTTCGAGACAACCCCATTAATAAGTAGATGTTTTCTATTTCAATAGTAAGATCATGGACCCCTACTTTGAAAACTTGTTTGTCGGGGTCCCAAATCTCTACCAAGAATTCCAAGAGAGGAACTTGTTCCCTCATGCTATGAACCTTGAAGAACTTGGCCAAAGCATAGTTTCAAAGAGCCAACATGGTTGTCGTATCGTTCACGACAATTTTATCCTCTAATTTGTGCTCCCTCTCCCTCCACTCCAACATTTTGTTCAGTTAAAAACCTGCAATCAACATTATAAAGCATTTGTCATTCACCAAGATCCAAAAAACCTAGGCGTTTTGGCCCTAAATTTAAAAAATTTATGACACTTACGGTTGTCGTTGTGTGTCCTTATACACAGAGCGATGTTGTATCTCTTTACGATAGGGGAAGACTGCGGAAGACCGCGACAATTATGTTTGTCGATGTCTTCGATATAGATTGGCCACGACAATTGTAAGCCACATTTTAGGGCTTGGGACAAAGCCCCGAAACACCCAAATACTGAATAAAATACGTAAAAACAGGCAAAAAATGAAAGAGGAGGAAGAGGTGACTCACCTGGAAGAGACAAAACTGAAAATGGTTAACTGGTTTTCCTGGAATCGAAGCTTGAAAAATCACTCCAATGGAACTATTCTCCACACTCAAAATGTTGAAATGAAAAATGGTAAATATATATAATTTTTACCCCTTTTTACCCTAGATGGAATATTCTATTTCATATTTTACCCACTTTTATATAGTTTCAAAAATCTCAAAGTGAAAATAATGTTTTGCTTCAGATTATGCAGATATTGTGGTCATCTATTGGAACCAAGGAACTACGGTGATGCAAATTTTTTATAGTTTTTTCAAAAACTTTAAAAAATATACAAAATATCATAGGGATTATCCTTTAAGCTCTTTTCAAAACCCTATTTAAAAAAAAAAATGAAAAAATTACCGAGTGAATTTGCTTCCTTCACACTCGTAAAACGATTTAAAGCGCCATGCTTGTTTTCAAAGCAGCGTCTAATCAGAGTATGTTTACCCCTTTTTGGGTTGGATAGATTAATTATGAAAAATGTATACTTTAGGAATGCATTAGTATTCGCTAGAAGAGTTCTCCCTTGAATTGTTTTATATTTTTTCGGTCTTGGGAGACTAAATTTACGAAAAAGACCTTATTGGAGCTTTATTTAAGTGTTTTTCAAACTCTCTAAATACGAAAAATCATCGAGTTTACTTCTTCTGGACTCGTAAAACCTACATTGGAAGGCCCATATGGGACCAAACCACTCCTTCCTAGGGTTCGTTAAGCATACTCTGAGGGACTTGTCCAAAGGAAAGCTTATACAATGAAATTTTTTTATCCTCCTCAAGCTTATTAAAAAATAAAGAGGTACTCGCCAAACATGGTGGGGGGAAATTGGGAAGGGAATCTGTATTGAATCTGTATTAATGGCAATAGTCTCTCTCGAACATGACATCTTTTACCTTTCGTGTCAAAGTTGGGAAATCCACTTGTCTCTTGTCAATCATGCCATTTTTACAATCCTTTGCCCTATGATATTCTATTTTGAGTCGGTGCTGCCGAGACCTTTGTTGTGTCAATGTTGGAGAGAATTTCAACCAAGGAGCCTTCGATTGTGTTGGCCAAACTCTACAACCCTTTAAGCCTCCTATCTCGTTGTCCATCCCTAAGTCGATCCTGAAATTACTCTGTTCTTTTACTATAAATTTTGTACCTACTTCTTGTCGTTGATGGGGGATACATCAAGGCCCTCCTACAATGAATCACTTTCTATCAATGCCAAATCATTATCTAGGGAGCTAATTTAGAAGCTATTTAGAACCTTGGAACCTGCATGACTCAATGGCTGGTAACCTCGTTTTTGATAGGGGGTTTACATCTTTGACCTCTGATTAAAAGATTATGTCGGATGTTCAACTTCAACACATTAATTCACATTCGAAGGAATGTACTAGAGTACCTTGGTGGTCATTGACATTAATGGTGATTTCCCTCGCACTTGTTAACGGTATACATCAATGATCAACAATCAAGTGGTTTCTACCATGTTCGACGTCAATACATTTATTCACATAGTTAGAATCGTACTTCAAAATAGAGGACGAGATGAAGACCTTGGGGAACTTCCTTTGGATATCTGTTTCCCTAGGCTGCGATGTAAAGTACTTGAGTAATGTTTTCACATAGATCCACATTGTATTGGTCCATGGATATGTTACTATTATAATTCATAGATCCACAATGTATATTCTCGTGGCTATGATTCTATTAAAATCATGGCGATATGGGTCCATAGTGTATTTCTGGTGGCCATATCATTAGTAAATGCAATCATGGATCTGCAATGTATTTGTTAGAAACCATGCTTAGAGTCATTTGTATTCTAAGTATGGGAATGCATATCTCAATGATGATATAATACTATACTACAATTTCCTTGTGTTGTTGGCAGGTCTCCAACTAGTGCGTTCTTTGTTTCAAATACCCATCTGGCAAAGTATTTCAACTATCATCTCTTCTAACTTCATACTTTGGGGGGCATTATGTTATACACCGTTTTGTTGTAGCAAGTGATACTGCCTATTCTTTGACATCTAAAGCATAGAACTTTGGAAGAAATTTGAGAGAAAGTCTTCTTGGGAAGGATCAACTCTAAAAAATCCCTAAATTACAATATTGTCGCTTGTTGCTTTCTAGCAAGGTGTGACAACTTCACTTGTCGCACTCTGCATCACTGGAAGGTACGACAATGTTGCTTTTTGCTAAGGTTTAAGGGTGCAACAACCTTTGTACATGGGAAAAATGAAGAAATTCTCAAAGTTTCTAGAAGAGAAACTTCGATGATGAGTTGTTTTCCAATCGGTTTGGATCTCACCCGTCTCTTCTGATTTAGTGAGATCCTAACCTCCTTGTGGTTTCCTCTCCAATCTATTAATGGAGGCATCTTCTAAAGGGAAAGGCTAATAAGTGACGAGTAATGAAATAATGGTGAATTTAGAATAGCTCTTGGTTTGTAATTGAGAGATTGTGAACTTCATATTGGTCCTAAGAGAGTTGGGCTAAAGTGTTCAAGAGATGGTGATGGCATTAATGGAGGCCACTTGGTTGTTGGAACATTGAAATGTTGGAAGGAGTTTGTCAACGCCAAGGCTTGGTTGTAAGTTGCTTCTTGATTTATTAATACAGTTATACATTTTATTTTCCTAATAAAGGTTGAAAATGTTTTTTTTTGGTATTTCTCCTTGGCTATTTACATAGATTCATTGAAACATATGTATGTTTTCTACTTTCACTGGTTCTGATTGATCCTTTTTACAAGTCTCTGTTTCTAAAAAGCATTGGATCAAGCTTGGAGCTACAATAAATAAGGACAAACATCAATTGAAAAGGTACAAGTTTTCTATCATTTTGCATTTCATTTGAATCTAAGGAAAGGAGTGTGTTTTTTCTTGTTTTGTTCTAGTTTAGGGTTTCCGAATTAGGGAGATTTGTTTATGTCTGCATCTACGAATTTATCCACGATAGTGGGGGATACATCAAAATCTACAAGAAACTCCAAAACATAATCGTTATCAAAAAAAAATTCCAAAATTATACAAGGACCAATCTTCTTCATCCTCAATTTACTATAAGTGCCCCTCGGAAATATTTAATTCTCAAATCTTCCAAGACTAGATCTCCCTCTTCAAAGTTTTTGATTATTATTTTGTATCAACTCTCTCTTAATATTTATAGCTTCTCTTTTGTAAATTCTTCTTCACCTGTTCATGAACTTATTTCATGTGATTTGCAAAAGATTCAACATATGCACTCTTTTGGCTTACTTATGGTAATGGTGCTAAGTCAACCAATCCTTATGGGGATCTTCCATTAACAATTTGAAATGGACTTTTACCTTCTTCTTTTTTCCAAGTTACAAAACCCAGGGAAAACCCACAGGTACTTACCCTCATTTTGAGGATGGTACTCAGGGTAAAGCCTAAATTATTTAGGGCATACAACCATTACAATAATATACTCATTGTGAGCTCAACATGTCACTTACAAGAATAGAACTTGTATGGGGAGGATAACACTCCATCCCACAACCACTCGGGCTAGACCCAATTGACGAAATGGAATTTTATCTATATATATGTTCAATGAATTATTATATACAAATTCAACCTATGCCAACACTAAATCCCTTTTTCGTGGCTTTCACCAACTAAACACCTTAATACATTTCAAGACTTTTGTTAACAACCTCAGTTTTCCCCTTAGTCTATGGATGATAAGCATAACTAAACTACAGTTTGATATTTAATTTCCTCCATAATATCCTCCAAAACTGTCCAATGAACTCATTGTTTCTATTGAATGTTATGCTTCTAGTCGATCCATGCAATCTCACGATTTCTTTAAAGAATAAGACAACTATAACAGTGGCATCGCTATTCTTTTTACAAGGAACAAAATGTGTCATTTTAGAAAATTTATCAACAACAATAAAGATTGAATCATTACCTCATTGAGTTCTTGGCAAGCCCAACACAAAATCCATTCTAATTTCCTCCCATGGCACTTATGGTATCGATAATTACATGTACAACCTTGTGTTTCGACTTATGCCTTTTGCATGTTAACAATTTTTGCAGTGTTCAGCCCATTTCTTGACATCCTTAGCCATTCCTGGCTAATAGTATCACTCATCAACAAACACTTTAGTTTTATACACACCAAAATGTTCACTTAAGCCTCCATTATGAAATTCTTTGATAATATTTTCCCTCATAGATCCCCTTGGAATACATAGTTGATGGTTTTTAAATAAAAATCTTTCTTGAATCCAAAAGTACAAGTATGGATTTATATCACAACTCCATTGCTCCTTACTTGCTTTCCATGCCTCAACAAAATTCAAATCTTCATCTTATATCTTCTTCATCTCTTCCAATCCTATTACCTCCACTGTCATAATAGACAATACAAATGATCTTCTATTTAAGGCATCTACAACTCTATTTGATTTACTTGATCTATGCTTCAACACAAATGTATAGATTTTCATAAATTCAACCCATTTCATATACCTTTGGTTTAACTTAGATTGCATATTTAAATACCTCAATGCTTGATGGTCAGTGTAAAGCATAGAAACAACAAATAATGCCTCCATTTCTTCAATGTGTGGACAATTGCATAAAATTCTTGGTCATAGATTGAATAGTTATGCTTCGTCTCATTCAATTTTTTGTTGAATAAAGCAATTGGTCACCCTTATTCACTTATCACTACTCCAATGGTTGTCCCACTTCTGTCACAATCCACTTGAAAATCATTGTCAAAGTTTGGAAAAACCAACACCGACCTCTTAGTGAATTTCTTATTCGGCAACCTAAACCCTCTTTGTGTAGAAACAATCCATTTAAATTCCCCTTTCCTCATGCAAGCAATCAAGGGTGCACACATCCCATTGAAATTCATTATAAAGTTCCTATAAAAACTAGATAGTCCATGAAAACTTCATACTTCAAATGTGCTCTTAGGGATTGGCCACTCCATTATCTCTTTTAATTTTTCAAGGTCCATCTTTAATCCTTCCGGGGAAATAATAAACCTTTAATAAACTAACTCTTCTTTCATAAATCTACACTTCTATATATTCATAAACAATTTCTCTTGTTTTAGCCTTTCCAATACTTGTCTTAAATGATTTAAATGTTCTTCCTTAGACTTGTTGAAGATCAAAGTATCATCCAAGTAAACAACAATAAACTTATCAAGATAAGGCTTCAACACTTCATTTATCAACCTCATAAAGGTTATTGATGCTTTTGTCAATCCTAATGGCATGATCCATTCATAAAGTCCTTCCTTGGTCTTAAAAGCAATTTTACATTCATCTCCTTCATGGATTCTAATATGATGATATCCACCTTTTAAATATGTTTTCGTCAAATTTCTTCTGGCACTCAAATAGTCCATCAAGTCATCCATCCTAGCGTTAAAAAAATTGGATCGTAGAGCAATAAAATAAAACAAATGAAGAAATAAAACACATAAGACACACAATACAATAGAGACATAGATATACATGGTTCATCGAATGTGGGCTATGTCCATAAGAGAAATTGCCAGGTCCTTCCTTTTGATTATCCAACAAATGAAGGGATACAACCTACAACACATTTGTTGTAAATTCCTCTTCTTACTCTCACAGTATCCTCTCTCAGAATACAATTCACTCATACATAAAAGAGGGTTGCACCTTCTAGGGAAAAAACCCTAACATAACTTCTATCGTCAGATTTGAAACCTTATAATGAACAATTCATATTGACTACGAAATTACAATATTTAATTTGCATAAATAAAATTTCACCCCCCTCAAGGTCATGGGGGACAAGAATTGTGTATCCTACAGTTTCTTTGACCTGCATATGAATTAGGAAGATAATCAGGCTCCACAAAAAACACCTAGGCAATGGAAATATGTACTTAATTGTAATTTTGTTAATGGCCCTAGAATCAATGCAAATTCTCCATTATCCATTGTTCTTTGGTGCTAGTACAATAGGTATTGCACAAGTGCTTAAGCTCTCTCTAATTAAAGCTCTTTCCAACAATTCATGGACTTGTCTATTAAGCTCTTCATTTTTTGTAGGTGTCATTATGTGTGGATCTTTGTTTTCATTTTTTGTAGGTGTCATTATGTGTGGATCTTTGTTAGGAAAACCAGATCCTATTATAAAATCTATTTGATGGGAAATACTTCTGACATGCATCAATCCATGGGGAATTCCTCTGAAATAACAATTTTAAACTCAATTAGAAACTCTTCCACTTTTCTAGAATTCCCAATTTTCTTCATTCTAGACTCAGATTCTTTGAAAGAATAACAAAACAACACTTTGCCTTTCTTTCCTCCTTTAATAATTCCTTGAATGAACACAACATAACTCTTCTTCCACTATTGTGATTGTTATTATTGTTGTTGTCCTCTTTTTCCTCCTTCATAGGAAACATTTTAATCTTGCTTCCATCCTTCTCTAACAAAATGGCCTCCCTTCTCATAGCATCATGAATATTTATTCAATCATATTGCCATCTACCCAATAGTAGATGGAAAGAATCCATTGGCACAACATTACACAACACTCTATCATGATATGTTCCAATATGAAAAATGGAAGATGGATGGAGGAATGGAAGGATCTTGAAATGGATGGAATGGAAGGATGGAAGGAAGGATGGATGGAGGAAGGAAGGATGATGGAAATGGATGGAGGGTGGATGATGAATGGATGGATGGAGGAAGATGAATGGATGGAGGATGGACGGATGGATGGAGGATGGAATGGATGGATGGATGGAATGGAGGATGGATGGATGAACGAAGGATGGATGGAATGGATGGACGGAGAAATGGATGGAATGGAATGGATGGAAGGAATGGACCGGATGGAGGAACTGGATGGATGGAATGATGGATGGATGGAAGGATGGATCTGAAGGAATGGAATGGATGGATGGATGGAAAAGGAATGGAAGGAAGGAATGGAATGGATGGAATGGATGGAGGAAGGAAGGATGGATGGATGGATGGAGGAAATGGGATGGAATGGAATGGACGGAGGAAGGAATGGACGGAGGATGGATGGATGGATGGATGGATGGATGGATGGATGGAGGAATGGAGGAATGGAATGAAATGGAGTGGATGGATGGAATGGAATGGAATGGATAGGCAAGGAATGGTACATGCTACCTCCAAGTTGATAACCAGTATCCTTGGATGATCCAGACACGTTGTCAGCACTGAAATCCATTTAAGTCTTAGAATTGGTTATCTACGAAGGAGGCACATAATCATTAACACCCCACGAGGTGATCAATAACTTCTCTTCAATTGCTTCCCCTATTGATACATCTGGCACAACCAGCTAAGTAGCTTCCTTACCTCCTATATGTGGAGTGTCCTCAACCTTGGTTGTTAATTCCTTACCTCCTGTATGCAGATTCTTCTTAGCCTTGGTTGTTAATTCTTTCTTAGAAGTTGTACAAATGTTCGCGCATTTTCTATGATGTTCCGAAATTTTAGCCAACAATGACTCCAAAGGTCTCTCTACAAAACACAAGTTAACTTTATTCGCAGCTAAAAGTTGTCCACAAGTACGATTAAACTCCAAATGTCTGTTGAATTGGCGGAATAATAGTTTATAAATATTGTTGAGCGAAAGAACATTGTCTATGGACATGTCTGAGAAGGAATCTACCAACTTGCCTATGAAATGGTGAATTGTCCCATAGATCTCTTGGCCTTCCTTCAAGAGCAACTTGACGGTGTAGTGAATGAGAGAGTTTGTTGCCATGTGGCTTCCCTGAGGAGTGCAATCTAAGAGCATACTTAAGAGCCACTGCATATCTAGAAAACTAGGGAGAATGACTTTAACATCCAAATCCTTTATTCTTTGATTGTGCCATTTAGAGAGAAAGTCACACTTGAAAACAATTTTACACCATAGCCTTCAGACAGATAGCACGAATATTTATGAATTCATAGAGAGAAATTTATCAGTATACCGATGGTCACCGAAACTTCTAATTTAATTTGATCAAAGATTTGTGCTCAAGAGAGTAGCCATCCCAATACATCTTCTTCATCTAAAATGATAATGGTGAACATCTCTCATCAATCATAACATGATGCCAATGTCTTGACTGTGACCATCTAGTGTTTTTTCCAACTTAAATGCCCTTCGACCAAACGTTTTACATGTTGTCGAGACTGAGAAGACCCCGTTGTAGTCAAGATGACACATACATGTTCTTCCTTGGTAGGGATGTCGTAGTGCTCAGTGGATTTGGATCAACCAAAGTAGAAACACTTGCTAATGATGGTTCATAGCTTCCTTTAACACACCCTAATCGCATAACAATATGAGCACTATCAAATAAGAAGGCTTCAGAAGGCTTCTCAAAGTTTAGATATGTTTTAACCCAAAGGATATACTTTACCCACAACAATAGTTCTGTCAAAACTATTCAGTAGGGGATATACACTAGCGGGTACTCTGTTAAATAGTGTCAGAGTTTTTTGGTCGAACTAAAGTGATGTAAATTCCGACAAATGGTTATTCTCATTTTTAAATTGCATTTGAATGTATAAAATGGATTCAAATTTCACTAAAATCAAGAATTCGGATTATACAAACTTCTAGCTTACCTAAATTTATGTGATCCTATCATTTATCACCGGAATGGAAAAAATTGCCTAAAAACACCTAAAAGATAAAACATTTAACCACTGCTTTTTAAATTTAACATGTTTCAATTTTAAAAATACATAATTTTAATATATATGGATATTCTATTAATGGTGTTGTTATATACATAATGTTTGATTTTTTATTTTCCTGATGGGGCGACAGCCGCATGAAGACCGACTACGGCATACGAGGCGGGATACAGGAGGCACAACCTCTGCGTTCACGGCCAAGATCGGGTGAGTTAATACTAAGGAATCCACCACAGCCGATTCAATGCGGAGGGGTTCACAAGAACGGAAGGTACTACCGTGTCTGATGTTCAAGCAAGGCTTAATGCAGCAAATATGGCATATCGAACCACCACCTTCTATGGTTCATTGCATGCGATCTCGCCTTTCATCCGTAAGCTCGCTAATTTCTCTACGCAGTTGTAATACGCCTTTAACTCCAAGAAGCCGGAAATACCGAAAGCACTTCATCAGCGATGCCTTCTACTCCGGCACTGAGACGGGATGGCCTCGTATGCCGCTAGTCACGCGCTACAAGAAGCCTTCAAAAGCTATTGCAATTGTCGCTTTTAAGGAGGAGGTCGCTGGGTAAGGCAATTATTGAAGAGGCTCACCCGGACGAGAGACAGGAGAACCTCCCCCGAGTATACCTGGTTTTCGGTCCCTGGGCAATGGAATTCTGCTCTAGTTCTGATGGAGCCGACAAAGACCTAGAAGTGTGTATTGCAGGCCCGGCATCACAACGAGGCACCCACGTCTTGCTATGTGGAGGAGGAGGTTCCTCCAACTCCAACCACTTCCACCCCTTCAAGCACTACGCCCTTCCCCACCCCACGCTGACTACCCACCTCTTTGTCTCGGCGGCGCCTACCTCTCGCGACCAGTCTCTCCTCGTGACGAGCGACCGGATAAATCTAATGGACTCGTTTTTCAGCTGCATCAGAGCTAATGTCAAGAAGCAAAGGTCCTGTTCTGCTCGAAGGCTCCATTACTCTTTCCTCAAGACGATGGGAGGCACATCCAAGCCGCCAAGCCTCCCGGGTTCCGGCGGTCACCGATGGATTATGCCCACCGCTTCCGGTTTGGTTTCATTAGCTTTATCCGATAATAGCTTTGCATTATAGACAGTTGCATGCACCGGTATCAATTTTGTTATTCCTGGTTTCCTACGGGCGGGAAATAGTCTGGTCATTTTTGAAATAGTTACCCTGCTCTGCAAACATGATGATATGTGGACAAGGATGTCACCGGTTCTGCTTCATATGAAGGGAAGAAATGGCATCCCCTAATATTAATATTATGTTTTGCTAATATAATAAATATCACTTCTTTTTATTTAAAAAAGTTGCTGATGTATTTTTTATAAATCAATTATTAAGACATGCAAATATACCATATATATATATATATATATATATATATATATATTGGTTTGAATCTCTTATGTTTCAAGTTGTTCTAGTTTTAATTAATAGATTATCAAAATAATGTAGTGATTAAGGAGGTAGTAATATATTATTAAATATATTAACATTTTAAAATATATATTAGTATTTTTAATACTTGAGGTAAGTGATTATTTGGATTTCTTTAAATTGTTATTTTGATGTTTAAAAAGCATTAAGAGAAGCTTTCCCAAGATCACTACTTTTGTTGAGAGTTAAGAGGTTACTAAGGTGTTTATAGATAATAGTGATTGGTCTAGTGTTTCCAACCATGTGAAAGAATACATAAAGAATCCTCGTCGAAGGAATAAATAAAGAATATTCTCTGGTTGCTCCTCCTCTCTTTTGCAATGGGAACATGAACAATAGCAATGGTAACAAATCGTGGTAATGTTATTCCTCGTGAGCCACATGTACCTTCTCTCATTGACCCAAAATGACCCTTCGTATTCTCTCAACACATAAGGGGTAAAGTCTTGTGATGCACCGTGCTCAAATTCATAGATCAAAGCTCCTCCTCCTCAGATGCTCCACATGTTCTTACTAGTCAGTGAGGTAATTTTAAAACCTAATGTTGCAGGCTGGTTCTACCCTCCTTTAATTTTTACTTTCTTGTCCCCATCCCTATTGGTTGTATGTTGGAATACAAACCAACACAAGCTTGCCCGTATATATAGATTCCCAGAGGATACTTAGTTCTTGAGGTTATATACCTCTCCAGGGCGCACTTGATTAGTGTGGGAGGAATGACCCAGTTAGGTGAAAGTTCTAAGCTCAGAAATCAAGGACAATCATTCCTTAGGGTTTCACATTCTCGCCAGGCACTTGATTAGTGTAGGAGGAATTTCCTAGGGTGGGGAATGGTCCGGCTCAACAATCAGGGACAAACAATCTTTAGGGTTTATACATTCTCCCCAAGGTGCACTTTGATAAGTGTAAGAAGAATGGACCAGGGTGAGGAATAGTCCAAGTTCGAAGATGTAGATGATTCTTCCTTGCTTCGTATTAGAATAGTCCGTATGTCTCATTGTTCTACTGGAGGGCGTGAGGATGTCTTTCGTGATCTCTTGCTCACGGATGGGAGTGAAAGATTGGCCTAGATGATTCAATTTACAGCATAACATTGTTTATGTGTAGGTTGATATCGATGATTGTTATGAAGACTGTAAGACAATAGATGTATACTACTACTATGGTGGATGTGTTCCACCTGCTCGCGGACTATACGTTGTTGGATCAAGCTACTCTGGTGTGTTACTTTGGTGTGGTAGTGTACCACTAGATTGTAGTATGTACTACTATGTATAGACACGTCAAATTTTGTGTTCTATTTTGTTTCATTGCCTTGGAAGACTATCTCAGATTTTGGGAAAATGTGATTATCGCTATAATGATAATCAAAGGATAGAGATTTACCAGACGGAAAATAGTTCAGAAATTTTACTCCTCTTATATCACTCAATGGTGAGAGTGAATTATCCAAAATCATATCTAACTAATTAGATGAAGTATGTTTTCGAGAAATGATGCATCTGATGACACTGATGATGATGGTGGTGCTCATGATCTAGTCATGATCTAGTCTATACAACTATGTTGATGCTACCGGGTGAATGGTATGTTTTTGTGCTCAAGACCATTACCTGTAATACCTCCCTAGCTAGGAGGGAGTGTTGATATTAAGGTAGTTGTGGGAGGTATTTACCTCCACTTATAAAATTGACGAGGATAGAATACTCCGAGAAGCAAGAAGAAACCCTAATGAGTTGGCTAATAACGCTAGAAGACTTGTCGGCTCAATAAGATAATTTATATTAGGTTATTAGCCTCCAAGAAAAGAAGTCGGCCATAAATAATAATATGTTCCATGAACTTATATATATGTTTTTATTGTTTTTTTTTTAATATTTTAATTATTTTGTTTTTTTTTAAACACTTCAACTTAGATTGTTTTTGAAATCTAAATTGTTTTTTAATGAGAAAATATTTTTTTTTGTCTTTTTAATGAAAAATTATTAGAACTTATATATATATTTTTTATTGTTTTGGTTTTTTTTTAAATATTTCAACTATTTTGGTTTTTTTTTTTAAATACTTCAACTTATATTTTTTATTTTAAATGAGAAAGAGAAAAAAAATGGTTTTTTTAATGAAAAATATTAAAACTTTTATTTATTTTTTTATTTTTTTAAATATTTCAATTTTTTAAATACTTAAAGTTTTTTATTTTAAATGAGAAAAAAAATAATTTGATTGTGAAAATGAGAAAATATTTCAACAACTTAGATTGTTTTTTGAAAATATTTAAATTATTTTTTAATGAAAAAATATTTTCTTTACCAAAGTACAATGTTGTTTTTTGTTTTTTAAAAATATTTAAATTGTTTTTTTTAATAAAAAAATATTTCCTTTACCAAAATACAGTTTGTTTTTTAAAAATATTTAAATTATTTTTTTATTGAAAAAATATTCCTTTAACAAAGTACAGTGTTGTTTTTTAATGAGAAAATATCTGAATTCTTTTTTTAATGATACAATGGGATAGTTATTTCTTTTTGTATGGGGTAATACCATCAATCCCACGACACAAAGTTGAAATATATAATTTCCAAGTTTGCCCATATTTCTCTGGTTCGACAACAGGCCAATTTGCAATATGAGCAAAATAAACGTATTTCATGCACGAGATGTGGGATTAGGAGATGCCCAAAATAGAATATATACGTATTTTGTGATCTGGTGGGCTGCGCTTGTGGGCTCCAACATCAACACACCTATGCTGCAGCCTGGACAACGATCTACTCAGCTGTTCACAACAGTCTCAGTTGCTCTCTTTTAGAGCTTGCGAGTTGATTTTTGGCAGATAAATCAACTCAACAACTTTATAAGGTTATAAACCTTTATAGATCTTGAATTTCACGTCCCTTTATTTACTTCACTCAACCCAGGAAGCAGCTGGTCTACACAATTCTGCACAAAACTCATTTCTGGAACTCAAGTGAGAGTGATCTGGGCCCGTCTGTGTTGTTCTCCGATCCAGTCCTGCTGAGGAGGTTCCCACGGCCGAGAAAACAGTCGATGAATGCCCCGCCACCGTAGAGAAATCTGCAGACGAATTGAATGTAACGCCGCCTGCCTCGGAGCCTGAAGCCGGTGGAACCCGAGGAAATGCCTTCGACGTACTGACAAATTTCATTTAGGTGCCTCTCTCTTTCTCATTGGCGCATGCATGAAGAGGAAGAAATTATTTTAAGCTCCACCAGGGTAACAATTGTCTATGGGACAGACCGTCTGCATTTCAGCTTTTTTTTTTATTCAATTTTATGATTAACTCTTCCAATTCTTCACTTTTACAAAATGCATTTCAGCAACAATAATCCAGAACAAAATGGATCTTTTAACAAATCTGATATAGATCTGATCTCATCTTTTGCTGGAAATTTTCAGGTCCTTTCAAACTCCACACGTATAAGGTGAGTCGGGCTGGAACAAGCCGCGTTCTTGGGAAGGAAACGATCTTGGGAATGAAGAGAACACATGGAAGGAAAATATCTATAAAAACTTACAACACGTGTTGTAAGATGGAAAATAATCTATACAATGAACTTTCAATTTAAGAATGACCATACTCATGGATCACAACTATGGAGAAATCACAATACCTTATTTCTCATCTATCAGGTAGCACTATTATAAAGAAGTCACCAAACCCTTAAGACCAAAAAGATCAAAAAGGATTTTCCATTATCAAACTTTCCAATTTAAATGTTTTTATGGAAAATTATTATGTTGCTATCATGTTCTTAAAATCATAAAAGCTCTCATTTCATGTTAAGAAATAGAAAACAAGCAAAAACACAAGAATTTGGTTGAAAAGGTTTTAAGTCATTCTCAATATAAGTATTCATTTCATGATATCAAATTATAGTAAATGTATTTGACCATTTCTAGATCTAAATCTTATTAAGAACTCATCAATAGATAATGATGATCATAGATACGGATGACAATTCATAAGAAGATGATCTCCTAATTTGTGATTGTCTAGAAGATCAGAGTCTAGGATGGAGGGTCATTTTTTGATGATAAATTATGAGCTATTTGTATGTAAACTATTTTCTTTCTGCATTAATATATTGCCTCAAGTGGCCATATTGGCTGAAATTGTGGATTGTTTCCCTCTTAGAAAGTTTTGATCATGTATACATTGATGTACTGGTCTTTGATCTCTCTATGTAAATGGTTGTCTTAAGATGTTCAACATGTGTGAATATATTTTGTTTCTTGAACATCTTGCATTCATTATCATACTTCAACTTTAAGTATTGTGAGGACACTGTAAGAGTCATGGTGCCCAAAGATCCTCAAGTGTGTTGAATTTTATCCAACTTTCTTGAAACTTTGTTATTTCTACAAACATGATTATTCTATTTAACATAGTGCCCAAAGATCCTCAAGTGTGTTGACTTTTATCCAACTTTCTTGAAACTTTGTTATTTCTACAAACATGATTATTCTATTTAACATAGTTATTTCACGTTCAAATTTTTATTTTTGAAGTACATAAACAAGTGAGATTTAATTAGTATAGTTTCACCTTGCAACTTTTCTTTTCACTTCACTCCATATTATAATTTCTCTCATAATGCCTCTCCCCTCCCACCCACAATGCACTCATGATCTTTAAAAAATAGTTAATTTACAAATGTTTTCAAAGCAAAATTACTAAAATAGCATTGTTGGCTTTCAAACTTAGTTTTGGGTATACCTTATATTAGTGGTAAATCAGTGATTGAAAGCATACACCATAATTGGAGAAGAATATGAATCATGTTCAAGCCAAAGAAATGTGATTTTCTTTAGTGTTGAATTTTGTCAATGTGAACATTCATTATTGAATTTCATGTGCTTCTAATAGCTTTAGTTCAAATTTTGATAGGTTGGTTCTTTTTTCTATGCAACCTTAGCTAGTGGTGGTTGTCTTTACAATCTTTTTTTGGTATAAAATGTATGTATTCTCATTTTGTATATTAATAGAATTATAAAGCATTTTATTGAAAAAATCTATGCATTTGTTATATATTGGTGGTTGTCTTTACAATCTTTTTTTGGTATAAAATGTATGTATTCTCATTTTGTATATTAATAGAATTATAAAGCATTTTATTGAAAAAATCTATGTATTTGTTATATATTGGACAAATGAATTCACAAAATGCATTGCTCTTTCAGTTTCACTTTCTTCCATGAGTAATAAACTCATGGTATTACACGAGTAATTGCATTATTTTGAAGCATTAGCCAAAAACAAATTGGTGTGATACATTTTCAAACTAAGTTACATGATAACATTTATTGATTTTGTGTGATTTTGGAAATTTGCTAGGGATTGTAATTTTTGTAGCTAGGCAATCTGTAAAAATAATTTCATTTTTTATTGTCACTATATGCATCATATCCCCACCAATTTTGTATAGTTTGGAACATGGAGATATAATCGTAAAATTCACAAGCAAGATCTTCTACATTTTACAAATTCTAGTACAACCAAAAAGTCTATATAACTTTTAATAGATTTCCTAAACAAGTTATATGGACATGCTTTTTAGCTTTGTTGGTTAGCTCAAGTGGTTGAGTGTTGTGGTTACTACGAATTAGGTCTCAGGGTCAAATCCTCAACCATCTATTGTTAATCTTTGATGAGATTGTTGAGCCTCACTTAATGTCCCCACCTCATCTCGTTTTCCAAAATTATGATTAACAAAAAAGAAAAGAAAAAGAGCCTTCAAATTCAAAAGAGGTGATATGATTTCATTTTAATTATTGAAATCATTTTTCTTTTTTCTTTATGGTATGTCTAATATCTTTACTTGAAAATTAAACATGTCAATCTTGATCCTACCCCTCAAAAAACCAAAAATGATCCCATTTATTGTTATTATTAAATGAGAACATTGGGGATGCAATTAAATGTTGATGTTACAAGAAATGTCTTACATGATGTAGTTGGAGAAGTTTACCTTACTAAATTAAGACATGCATTGATTTAATAATAGATAGGCTTCATATGCATGAATATTGGGAAAGAGGGGAGAATATTGGGGAAGAGTTCCCCTCTTTATTAAAAAATGAATTGATTGATTATGGAGATAGATGGTTGCTATAGGAAGATGGGATATCTCAATAAAAATTGAGGCTTACAGCATAAAAAGTTTAAAAATGTAAAAGACTTGGAATGAGATTTGAAATATGTGGCTTGTAGAGATAATTTAATATAGTTAGTTAGGAATGATTTGTTTATGAGATTGAATAGAAAATTTATAGAGTGTAATTAGGAGATGAATTCTCATTTTACAAGGAAACAAAAACACACATAAAAAAATTACCTCTTACTTGTAGATTTAGCTAGAAAGGTAGGGATGGGGTATTATATGGAGTTTGAAAGTATTTTTTTTAACCTTATGTGATCCAATGATTTTTAAACAATTATTTTTAATTTCATAATGAAAATTTTATTATTAATTTGTGAATGTTCTAAATTTTTTATTTGTGTTTATACCATGTTTACCAAAATCATGATTTTGGTCATTTACCTATAAATAGAGAAACCAAATCAATCATTTCATGTGAATGGAGAGCCTTCTTGGGAAACATTGGAGAGAGAGCAAAGGTAAAATTGTTTCCAACCACTAAGTATTTCTTTAACAATGATAAAGAGACATAGTTTAGAGGAAGTTCCTATCAAATCATATTTAAATTCCAAGGGAGTAATTCCCTTATTTCATTTCTAACTCATGGATTTGTCCAAGTTCCATTAATCGGTGAACCTCCCAACTCATACATAGTATCCCATTTGTCAATGGAGTTATCTTATTGCTATCTGTATCCACATGCATACTATGTCATTTTCCATTTCATGAGAGGATGCCAACTATTAATTTTCCATGATTCAACTCATTTCAATGATTTCCATAATCCTATAAAATTCCTTATTAGGGCTCTCTCTGTAAAAAATAATTATTATTTTTAAGTCGAAGATGAAATATTCGAGAATGGGATCTCGTTGAGTTCCTTGCTAAATCTTATCCTATCCCCTATTATTGTTTGATCCATGTTAAATCACCTACTTGGAACTAATGTTTTGACCTTTTTAAGTCGACCTCACTTTTGTACCTATCTTGTGCCACTTTCATATTACACTTTTCTCTTTTAATTATCATTTACATTTCTTGCATATTCTCATTCTCATACCATTTCTTATGAATTGGGTTTGACCATGATAAAGTTGTGTTACAATTTCTACCATACACTACATCAAAAGGTGACATTTTGATGGTAGAATGGTAGCTTTGATTATAAGAAAATTCAATTAAGTGTAGATATTCCTCTCAGCTACCAAGTTTTTTCCTAATTATGTATCCTTAACATATTTTCTATAATCCTATTCACCCTCTTTGTTTAGGTGGTATGTAGCCTAATTCTTGAAAGAATGGTTTTCAAAATGAGGAAGTGAAATAAGGATCCCTATCAAAAACTATTTCCTTAGGAACTCCATGGATTCAAAAAACTTATTTCAAAAAATATGATATATTTCTAAAGTTGTGGATTAAATCCTAGTGAATATGAAATATGTCATTTTTGTTAGTCAACCTACCACAACTAAAATGGTATCATGCCCCCTTATTAATTTTTGCAAGTCCCATGATGAAATACATACTTATTGATTCCCACTTCCAACTAGGGATAAGTAAGATAAGTAAGGGTTGTAATAATATAGGGATTATACACTATTCATATTTAACTTGTTGAAAAGACAAGCATTTTTGTACACATTTCATTCTTGTATGTCTTTTTCATTTTTGGCTAGAAGAAATTCTTCTTAATTAAAAAGTATGTATTAAATATCAAATAATGATCTATTATAAATATCATAATCATATTCTTAATATCAAGAATGCAGATTTTGTTTTTGTAATATAGTAATCCATTATTTTCTAAAACATAATTCATAGAGTTTTTCCGTGAGATGAATAATATTAAACATAATTCATAGAGTTTTTCTATAAAATGAATAATATCTTGAGGAATCATTAAGTGTCAATATATTACTCCAAAAATATGGATCATTTGATAAATCTCCCCTAATTATTTGTTTGGTAAATGTCCTCTAATTATTTGTTTAAATTCAGTTTGAAACAAGGATATAGCATTTGAACAAATATGTTATTTTTGCTAAGGGCATTTACTACTTTATTCTCTTTACTTGGAACATATTGTATGTCGAAATCATATTGATATATCAATTCCATCCATTGACATTATTTTATATTGAGTCGGGTTTGTTTGAAAATGTACTACAAACTTCGATGATTTGTTTTCAAAACAAATAACAACTTTTGGATCCAAAATGTGGAGGATCAATCTAGTTGGTAGTGATTCATTAAGATTAATAAAAGATTCCTCGTATACAGGGGTTTATTTGAAAGGTTTATTCTTTTTGGTTAAGTGAGTTGGTGGAGAAGCAAATTGACATTATTGTATATTGAGTCGGGTTTGTTTGAAAATGTACTACAAACTTCGATGATTTGTTTTCAAAACAAATAACAACTTTTGGATCCAAAATGTGGAGTATCAATCTAGTTGGTAGTGATTCATTAAGATTAATAAAAGATTCCTCGTATACAGGGGTTTATTTGAAAGGTTTATTCTTTTTGGTTAAGTGAGTTGGTGGAGAAGCAATTCTAGAGAATTTTTTAATAAATCGCTGATAAATCCAGATAATCCAAGAAAGCTCCTAATTTCAAGAGCATATTGTGGTATAATCCATTTTTTGTAGGCTTAATATTATAAGGATCGGGGGATATACTATTTTTGGATACCATATGTCCTAAATAAGACCCTTCCTCCTTAAAGATTCACATTTACTTAATTTTTCATATAATTGATGTTTTCTTAGAATTTTTAAAACGAGCTAAATATTCAATTCATTTTTAAAATAAATATCATTTAAAAATAAAAATGCAAATAGATCTAAGTAGGGATGGCATATATCATTCATTAAGGCCATAAAGGTGGTTGGTGTATTTGTTAACCAGAGGGTAGAACCACAAATTCACAATGTCCATAGTGAGTCCTAAACACATTTTTTGGAATATATTCCTCTTTAATTTTAATTGGATGATACCTAGATTATAAATCTATTTTTGAAAATTATTTTGCCTCTTTTTAATGATCTAACAAATCATCTATTATTAGTAATGGATATTTATTTTTTATAGTAAGTTTATTTAATTATCGATAATCAATAGACACTTCATAGTTCCATCATTTTTTTTAACAAAGAGGACTTGACCTCCCCAAGAAGATATACTTGAACAATTTTTCCCTTGACTAAGCAATTCTTTCAATTGATTTTAATGATGTCAATTCAAGTAATGATAGTCGGAAAGGTGCTCTAGAGACAAGCTCTGTGTCAAGTATCAAATATATGGCATGTTCTAGTTTTCTTTTTTGGAGCCAATCATTCTAATTTTTCAAGAACATCTTTGAATTCTTGTATAATAAAATGTTCCCTAAAACTTGGGTCTTTTATTGGTTCTTCTTGTATTACAATAGTACAATGCAATTTACATTTCCTTCTAATAATCTTCTTAACTTGCATTACTAAAATCACATTTATTTCAATAGGCCTCTTCTCCCCCTTTAGGATTCTAACCTTATTAGAATCGTCATGTATTATTCCTGTTTATTTCTACCACCCACATAGGCATTGTTAGCTTCTAACCATTTCATACCAACTATACCATCATATCTATCTAAGTGTAATGTATGAAATTCATCAATAGTACCATATCCATCTAGCTCAAATCTCAAATTTTCAATTATTTCTCCATTTTTTCTTGTAGTGTACCCATCAACCATTTCTATTAAATTACCAATTATTTCTCCATTTTTTCTTATAGTGTGCCCATCAACCATTTCTATTGGAATGATTTTAGTTTTCTTGTTTTCTAATTTTAATTTCAATATTAACTTAGGGGTGAAATCATGGAGATGGGTAACACTTTCGTGACAATCGGATCTCCAAAATTCCGAAAAACATTTTTTCTGCCGAAAGTTATTGTTTTCGGCTATACTAGTTTTCGGTCAAAAAGTGAAACGTCAAATCGAACGATGCAGTACCGGCACCCTCAATTTGCGTGTAATAATTTAGTTGGATGGATATTTTCCATCCGACAATATGTTTTCGGCTGAAAGATAGTCTAGCCGAACTATCTTTCAGCTAAACTATATTTTGGTCGAAAAATGATTTATATATCAACCACACATCAATTTTATAATATTTTCAAACTTTAACATTTTTTAAAAATATTTAACTTATTTTTTTATTGAAAAAATATTCCCTTTACCAAAGTACACTACAATGTTGTTTGTTTTTTAAAGAGAAAATATCTGAATTCTTTTTTTAATAATACAATGGGATAGTTCCGCTTCAATCAAAGAGCCTAATGAGTTTCCGATCTCCTTGAATACTTCAACAAACCAGAAATCTATGGGTAAACTAGGTAATTGAACACAAACTGGAAGGATAATTGTTTGCTCCAGCCTCACATCAAAGAAGGGGCTCCACATTTTTATAGATAATGGCGTAGGTCCCCCCACTTCTAGGGGATGTTCAAAAACTTATCGGCGTCAGTTGCATTCTGAAATAAAAAATCCATCTAACCACAGTACAATGTTGTTTTTTAATGAGAAAATATCTGAATTATTTTTTTAATGATACAATGGGATAGTTATTTCTTATTGTATGGGGTAATACCATCAATCCCACGGAAAAAAAGTTGAAATATATAATTCCCAAGTTTGCCCATATTTCTCTGGTTCCACAACAGGCCAATTTGCAATATGAACAAAATAAACGTATTTCATGCACGAGATGTGGGATTAGGAGATGCCCAAAATAGAATATATACGTATTTTGTGATCTGGTGGGCTGCGCTTGTGGGCTCCAACATCAACACACCTATGCTGCAGCCTGGACAACGATCTACTCAGCTGTTCACAACAGTCTCAGTTGCTCTCTTTTAGAGCTTGAGAGTTGATTTTTGGCAGATAAATCAACTCAACAACTTTATAAGGGTATAAATTTTTATAGATCTTAAACTTTTATTTCAAGTTTGTTTGTGGAACTTATCAATAACAAAAGTCTTTATCTTTTTACTATTAGTAGAGTACGTGTTCAAGTGAATATCCCATTTACTAAACCATTTAATATTTTTCTGCATCCAAGTCTTCTTTCTTTTGCACAATATGTCATTGAATACAACCTTCGACCAATGACCATTTTCCATTTACTCAATTTTTTTTAAATATCTTATAAAACTCACCTATCATTTCGGTAATTAGAGATAAAATTTTGTATTTCTTAATTTGAAATAGTAAAAGAGAGAAGACACAACCCGAATCTTCGCATAATTACATATATAATAGCAGCATTGTCGAATTATAAAACTCACCATAGCAAAGCACAATTTTTTTTTTTCTGTTGGTGTTATTCGTTCGTGCTGATCAAATTCACGGAGCTCAATCAATACAGTCCTTCACATTTGGCAGTAGATCATCTAATTCTTGGAGTGCTAGAAGACTCTCAGGTTCTTTATTCTGCTTGAAAGCTCGCGTTTGGCCATGACTGCCACTGTTCTGTATTTGCTCGATAACTTATAGCCAAAAATCCTAGCATACACTCGAGAATTTCACTCTATAGCAATCGATCCAATATATATCAAATGATTATGACTATCTCTTTCATTAAACAAGAAATGGGCAGCTACTCCCTGTATTCTTCAAAATTTTCTAACTGAGTGTCTAATTTTCATGTTGTATTCAGACTTTGCTTTCTAAGTAACTTCGTGTTGACTGCTGGGCGCTGAAGGCGTGGAACATGTGGGCCAATCATGATTTGAATTTCTCCTTAATCTTACCAGTTGTGCGTGGGGAAGGGTATCCTCCTTTCTGATGCTGAGATAGTCATGCTTCTGCAACGGTATACAGGCCTCTTTCTAGCGAGCGCGTGGTGCTCATGGAGTCTCTCAAAACTAGAGATCCTGCTGACAAAGCTGCGATGTTTCTCAATTCCATTTTTACTGCTCAGAATCTGGGCGATTGCACAAGCTATTGCTCAAAGTAGGTTCCATGAATGAGGGGAAGGAACCTATGTTCTCCAAGGTTCTGGTCTCTCTACCCAGATAGACAACCGAGAATCCTACAGTAGCAACAATAATCCAGAACAAAATGGATCTTTTAACAAATCTGATATAGATCTGATCTCATCCTTTGCTGGAAATTTTCAGGTTCTTTCAAACTCCACACGTATAAGGTGAGTCGGGCTGGAACAAGCCGCGTTCTTGGAAAGGAAACGATCTTGGGAATGAAGAGAACACATGGAAGGAAAATATCTATTAAAACTTACAACACATGTTGTAAGATGGAAAATAATCTATACAATGAACTTTCAATTTAAGAATGACCATACTCATGGATCACAACTATGGAGAAATCACAATACCTTATTTCTCATCTATCAGGTAGCACTATTATAAAGAAGTCACCAAGCCCTTAAGACCAAAAAGATCAAAAAGGATTTTCCATTATCAAACTTTCCAATTTAAATGTTTTTATGGAAAATTATCATGTTGTTATCATGTTCTTAAAATCATAAAAGCAGCTCTCATGTCATGTTAAGAAATAGAAAACAAACAAAAACACAAGAATTTGGTTGAAAAGGTTTTAAATCATTCTCAACATAAGTATTCATTTCATGATATCAAATTATAGTAAATGTATTTGACCATTTCTAGATCTAAATCTTATTAAGAACTCATCAATAGATAATGATGATCATAGATAAGGATGACAATTCATAAGAAGATGATCTCCTAATTTGTGATTGTCTAGAGGATCACAGTCTAGGATGGAGGGTCATTTTTTGATGATAAATTATGAGATATTTGTATGTAAACTATTTTCTTTCTGCATTAATATATTGTCTCAAGTGGCTACATTGGCTGGAATTGTGGATTGTTTCCCTCTTAGAAAGTTTTGATCATGTATACATTGGTGTACTGGTCTTTGATCTCTCTATGTAAATGGTTGTCTTAAGATGTTCAACATGTGTGGATATATTTTGTTTCTTGAACATCTTGCATTCATTATCATAGTTCAACTTTAAGTAATGTGAGGACACTGCAAGAGTCATGGTGCCCAAAGATCCTCAAGTGTGTTGACTTTTATCCAACTTTCTTGAAACTTTGTTATTTCTACAAACATGATTATTCTATTTAACATAGTGCCCAAAAATCCTCAAGTGTGTTGACTTTTATCCAACTTTCTTGAAACTTTGTTATTTCTACAAACATGATTATTCTATTTAACATAGTTATTTCACGTTCAAATTTTTATTTTTGAAGTATATAAACAAGTGACAAGTGTGTTGACTTTTATCCAACTTTCTTGAAACTTTGTTATTTCTACAAACATGATTATTCTATTTAACATAGTTATTTCACGTTCAAATTTTTATTTTGGAAGTATATAAACAAGTGAGATTTAATTAGTATAGTTTTACCTTGCAACTTTTCTTTTCACTTCACTCCATATTTCTAAGGACAACGCACTCATAATCTTTAAAAAAAATAGATATTTCTAAAGGACAACGCACTCATAATCGTTAAAAAAAATAGTTAATTTACAAATGTTTTCAAAGCAAAATTACTATAGCATTGTTGGCTTTCAAACTTAGTTTTGGGTATACCTTATATAAGTGGTAAATCAGTGATTGAAAGCATACACCTAATTGGAGAAGAATATGAACCATGTTCAAGCTAAAGAAATGTGATTTTCTTTAGTGTTGAATTTTGTCAATGTAAACATTCATTATTGAATTTCATGTGCTTCTAATAGATTTAGTTCAAATTTTGATAGGTTAGTTCTTTTTTCTATACAACTTTAGTTAGTAGTGGTTGTCTTTACAATCTTTTTTTTATAAAATGTATGTATTCTCATTTTGTATATTAATAGAATTATAAAGCATTTTATTGAAAAAACCTATGGATTTGTTATATATTGGACAAATGAATTCACAAAATGCATTGTTCTTTCAGTTTCACTTTCTTCCATGAGAAACTTTCTTCCATGAGTAATAAACTCATGGTATTACACGAGTAATTGCATTATTTTGAAGCATTAGCCAAAACAAATTGGTGTGATACATTTTCAAACTAAGTTACATGATAACATTTATTGATTTTGTGTGATTTTGGAAATTTGTTAGGGATTGTAATTTTTGTAGCTAGGTAATCCGTAAAAATAATTTCATTTTTTATTATCACTATATGCATCATATCCCCACCAATTTTGTATAGTTTGAAACATGGAGATATAATCGCAAAATTCACAAGCAAGATCTTCTACATTTTACAAATTCTAGTACAACCAAGAAGTTTATGTAACTTTTAATAGATTTTCTAAAAAAGTTATATGGACATGCTTTTTAGCTCGAATGGTTGAGTGTTGTGGTTACTACGAATTAGGTCTCAGGGTCAAATCCTCGACCATCTATTGTTACTCTTTGATGAGAAAATTATGATTAACAGAAAAGAAAAGAAAATAAAAAGAGCCTTCAAATTCAAAAGAGGTGATATAATTTCATTTTAATTATTGAAATCATTTTTCTTTTTTCTTTATGGTATGTCCAATATCTTTACTTGAAAATTAAACATGTCAATCTTGATCCTACCCCTCAAAAAACCAAAAATGATCTCATTTATTGTTATTATTAAATGGGAACATTGAGGATGCAATTAAATGTTGATGTTGCAAGAAATGTGTTACATGATGTAGTTGGAGAAGCTTACCTTACTAAATTAAGACATGCATTGATTTAATAATAGATAGGATTCATATGCATGAATATTGAGAAAGAGGGGAGAATATTGGGGAAGAGTTCCCCTCTTTATTAAAAAATGAATTGATTGATTATGGAGATAGATGGTTGCTATAGGAAGATGGGATATCTCAATAAAAATTGAGGCTTACAGTATAAAAAGTTTAAAAATGCAAAAGACTTGAATGAGAATTGAAATATGTGGCTTGTAGAGATAATTTAATATAGTTAGGAATGATTTCTTTGTGAGATTGAATAGAAAATTTATAGAGAGTAATTAGGAGATGAATTCTCATTTTACAAGGAAACAAAAACACACATAAAAAAATTACCTCTTACTTGTAGATCTAGCTAGAAAGGTAGGGATGAGGTATTATATGGAGTTTGAAAGTATTTTTTTTAACCTTATGTGATTCAATGATTTTTTAAACAATTATTTTTAATTTCATAATGAAAATTTTATTATTAATTTGTGAATGTTCTAAAAAATTTATTTGTGTTTATACCATGTTTACCAAAATCATGATTTTGGTCACTTACCTATAAATAGAGAAAACCAAATCAATCATTTCATGTGAATGGAGAGCCTTCTTGGGAAACATTGGAGAGAGAGCAAAGGTAAAATTGTTTCCAACCACTAAGTATTTCTTTAACAATGATAAAGAGACATAGTTTAGAGGAAGTTCCTATCAAATCATATTTAAATTCCAAGGGAGTAATTCCCTTATTTCATTTCTAACTCATGGATTTGTCCAAGTTCCATTAATCGGTGAACCTCCCAACTCATACATAGTATCCCATTTGTCAATGGAGTTATCTTATTGCTATCTATATCCACATGCATACTATGTCATTTTCCATTTCACGAGAGGATGCCAACTATTAATTTGCCATGATTCAACTCATTTCAATGATTTCCATAATCCTATAAAATTCCTTATTAGGGCTCTCTCTGTAAAAAATAATTATTATTTTTAAGTCGAGGATGAAATATTCGAGAATGGAATCTCGTTGAGTTCCTTGCTAAATCTTCTCCTATCCCCTATTATTGTTTGATCCATGTTAAATCACCTACTTGGAACTAATGTTTTGACCTTTTTAAATCGACCTCACTTTTGTACCTATCTTGTGCCACTTTCATATTACACTTTTCTTTTTTAATTATCATTTACATTTCTTGCATATTCTCATTCTCATACCATTTCTTATGAATTGGGTTTGACCATGATAAAGGTGTGTTACAATTTCTACCATACAATACCTCAAAAGGTGACATTTTGATGGTAGAATGGTAGCTTTGATTATAAGAAAATTCAATTAAGTGTAGATATTCCTCTTAGCTACCAAGTTTTTTCCTAATTATGCATCCTTAACATATTTTCTATAATCCTATTCACCCTCTTTGTTTAGGTGGTATGTAGCTTAATTCTTGAAAGAATGGTTTTCAAAACGAGGAAGTGAAATAGGGATCCCTATCAAAAACTATTTCCTTACGAACTCCATGGATTCAAAAAACTTATTTCAAAAAATATGATATATTTCTAAAGTTGTGGATTAAATCCTAGTGAATATGAAATATGTCATTTTTGTTAGTCAACCTACCACAACTAAAGTGGTATCATAACCCCTTATTAATTTTTGCAAGTCCCATGATGAAATACATACTTATAGATTCCCACTTCCAACTAGGGATAAATAAGATAAGTAAGGGTTGTAATAATATAGGGATTATACACTATTCATATTTAATTTGTTGACCAAACAAGCATTTTTGTACACATTTCATTCTCGTATGTCTTTTTCATTTTTGGCTAGAAGAAATTCTTCTTAATTAAAAAGTATGTATTAAATATTACATAATGATCTATTATAAGTATCATAATCACATTCTTAATATCAAGAATGCAGATTTTATTTTTGTAATATAGTAATCCATTATTTTCTAAACCATAATTCATAGAGTTTTTCCATGAGATGAATAGTGTTAAACATAATTCATAGAGTTTTTACGTGATATGAATAATATCTTGTGGAATCATTAAGTGTCAATATATTACAGCAAAAATATGGATCATTTGGTAAATCTCCCTTAATTATTTGTTTGGTAAATGTCCTCTAATTATTTGTTTAAATTCAGTTTGAAACAAAAATATAGCATTTGAAAAAATATGTTCTTTTTGCTAAGGGCATTTACTACTTTATTTTCTTTACTTGGAAAATATTGTATGTCGAAATCATATTGAGATATCAATTCCATCCATTGGCATTATTTTATATTGAGTTGGGTTTGTTTGAAAATGTACTACAAACTTCGATGATTTGTTTTCAAAACAAATAACAACTGATAAGTCCTTTTTCGATGATTTGTTATCAAAACAAATAACAACTAATAAGTCCTTTTTGGATTCAAAATGTGGAGTATCAATCTAGTTGGTAGTGATTCATTAAGATTAATAAAAGATTCCTCGTATACAGGGTCTATTTGAAAGGTTTATGCTTTTTGGTTAAGTCACTTGATGGAGAAGCAATTCTATAGAATTTTTTAATAAATCACTGATAAATCCAAATAATCCAAGAAAGCTCCTAATTTCAAGAGCATGTTGTGGCTATTTGAAAGGTTTATTCTTTTTGGTTAAGTCACTTGGTGGAGAAGCAATTCTAGAGAATTTTTTAATAAATCACTGATAAATCCAAATAATCCAAGAAAGCTCCTAATTTCAAGAGCATGTTGTGATTTAATCCATTTTTGTATAGGCTTAATATTATAAGGATCGGGGGATATACTATTTTTGGATACCACATGTCCTAAATGACCCTTCCTCCTTAAAGACTCACATTTACTCAATTTTTCATATAATTGATGTTTTCTTAGAATTTCTAAAACCAGCCAAATATGTTTTTTTATGTTCTTTATTTTTAGAATAAATCAGGATATCATTTAAAAATAAAATTGCAAATACATCTAAGTAAGGATGGCATATATCATTCATTAAGATCATAAAGGTGGTTGGTGCATTTGTTAACCAGAGGGTAGAACCACAAATTCACAATGTCCATAGTGAGTCCTAAACACATTCTTTGGAATATATTCCTCTTTAATTTTAATTTGATGATACCTAGATTATAAATCTATTTTTGAAAATTATTTTTCCCTTTTTTAATGATCTAACAAATCGTCTATTATTAGTAATGGATATTTATTTTTTTATAGTAAACTTATTTAATTATCGATAATCAATGGACACCTCATAGTTCCATCATTTTTCTTAACAAAGAGGACTTGACCTCCCCAAGAAGATATACTTGGACAATTTTTCCCTTGACTAAAGAATTCTTCCAATTGATTTTAATGATGTCAATTCAGGTAATGATAGTCGAAAAGGTGCTCTAGAGACAAGCTCTGTGTCAAGTATCAAATATATGGCATGTTCTATTTATTTTTTTGAAGCCAATCATTCTAATTTTTCAAGGACATCTTTGAATTCCTGTATAATAAAATGTTCCCTAGAATTTGGGTCTTTTATTGGTTCTTCTTGTATTACAATAGTACAATGCAATTTACATTTCCTTCTAATAATCCTCTTAACTTGCATTACTAAAATCGCATTTATTTCAATAGGCCTCTTCTCCCCCTTTAGGATTATAACCTTATTAGATTCGTCATGTATTATTACTTGTTTATTCCTACCACCCACATAAGCATTGTTAGCTTCTAACCATTTCATACCAACTATACCATCATATCTATCTAAGTGTAATGTATGAAATTCATCAATAGTACCATATCCATCTAGCTCAAATGTTAAATTTCCAATTATTTCTCCATTTTTTCTTGTAGTGTGCCCATCAACCATTTCTATTAAATTACCAATTATTTCTCCATTTTTTCTTGTAGTGTGCCCATCAACCATTTCTATTGGAATGAGTTTAGTTTTCCTCTTTTCTAATTTTAATTGCAATATTAACTTAGGGGTGAAATCACGGAGATGGGTAACACTTTCGTGACAATCAGATCTCCAAAATTATGAAAAACATTTTTTCAGCCGAACTAATATTATTTTTCGGCCGAAAGTTATTGTTTTCAGTCGAACTAGTTTTCGACCGAAAAGTGAAACGTCAAATCGAACGATGCAGTAATGGCACCCTCGTTTTGTGTGTAATAATTTAGTCGGACGTATATTTTCCATCTGGCAATATGTTTTCGGCCGAAAGATAGTTTGACCGAACTATCTTTCGGTCGAAAGATTGTTTGGTCGAACTATCTTTCGGCCGAAAGATGATTTATATATCAACCACACATTGATTTTGTAACGTTTTCGAACTTTGTTGGAGTTTTTCGGTGTTTCTGAGCGTCTGTGAGCGTAGAGGTCGTGATGGAGCAAGTCATTTATGAGCGTATGTGAGCATTGGCATTTGAGCGTCTGTGAGCATCTATGAGCGTGAGGTCGTGTTGGCATTTGTGAGCGTGAGGTCATGTTGGTGTTTGTGAGCATTGACGCACCGAGCTCCAGGTATTTCTCTGATATGTAGTATTTAGGTTTAATTTTAATTTTTATGATGTATTGTTAAATTTTAATTTTAGTTTTTAATTTATAATTAAAAATTAATTTCTTGGTCCCTGTGGCGTGCCCACGACTTGGCCACAGAGTTGGCCCTCTACGGCCAAGTCACATTCCAGTGGACTGTGACTTGGCCGAGGGGGGCAGCCCTGTGGCCAAGGGTATAGTTTAGTAACAAGAATCTCCACTTTCTTGCCCCAATGATAGAGGATATTCCATCTGACTCAATAACAACGAGGTTTCTCTAAATAAAAATGTAAAATCGGACGAAATGAACAACTAAGCATGCATGGTGTTTTTTACTTTTTTCTCTACTTTTTGAACATGAAGAATTTCTCTCTTCTCTCCTTATGAATGGTGTGTGAAACCTAAATGGGTGCATAGTATATAAATAAGCGTATTAGTAACTCGCTCTTGGTCTGTATCGAAAAATAGTTGTGATAAAAAGCCTGCACCGCATGTTGTCAACAACGAATATTCCCTTTTCTTGCGCTACCCACCCACGGCTTGGCCACAGGGCTGGCCCCCAGCGGCCAAGTCTTCCCTCAGACTCCTTTCTTACAAGTTGCCTCTTAAATTTCAAATATTACTTACCACACTCTTGTTTGATTTTTCAACAAAAGCAAAGCAATATTGCAGTCCAGATTTTATAATTTTTTTATTTTCATTAAAAGAAAAGCAATATTGCAGTCCATATTTTACAAATTCTTTATTTTCACTAAATCAATGTGGAGTTGTACTAGGAGACACCATCCTTCTTATTTTGGCTTTTTATATAACAAAAATTTATGATATACTAAAATTGTCTAAATTTATATTTATATTAAAAAATAATTTTTAAAAAAATTATAAGTTATTAAAACTTTTCAGAATTTAATATTTAATATGAAATAATAATTTTATATAAAAATTATTCTCATTATAAATAGAATTTCAAAATACATAAATATTAAATATATTTAATTTAATAAAAAATAAAAAATTATAAAAGAAAATAAAAATACAATTTATAACTTTATTTATTTCTTAATAATAAAATAAAAACATGAAATATAAATATAAATATAGTTATAACTAAACTTATTAAAACATAAAATATAAATATAGTTATAACTAAAGGCATTGTTGTTACATTTATGACAACTTCTCATTTATAATTTTTTGACCTCACAAATGCCTATCATTATGAAGATTTATCATTTTCCATTACATAAAGTTATCATTTAGCTACACTTTCTTTCAAAATACTTAGATTTTTTTCTTATTTTATCAACTCTTCCATAGTCCCAAGTTGGTGAATACCATTACAATTACATTTCCATATAATTGTCAATATTTACTTTCAACATGTAAACTATAAAATTTTATTATATCATGGGTAATAGATTTTAATATTATAATAATGATAATTTATACAATAAAAATAATTCTCTTTTATTTTATTGAAAATATTGTAATACTTGAATATCATAGCCAAGTTTACATATGTAATATTAGAGTAACATAAGTTTCTTACAAAGTTTAGCTTACAAAGTATTTTACAATGCCTTCTTTACCGTTAAATTATATTAAAACTCTTTCATAAGTTATGTTGTTTTCAATCTTTTTGCACTTGATGCTACAAAACATTGGTTGTAGGTTTTTAATAATGTAAATCTAAATTATAAAATCTATTCAAAATATTTTGATGATATTAAATATCAAGGTTGTATGGTTTTAATAATGCAAATAGATTATAAAGTATATTCAATATTGAGGATATTGAAAGAGTTCTACACATGAAATGATGTTCTTATTAGATGAGATTCTCATATTATAAATAAAATCCATTGGATACCTTGATCTATAACACCTTGAATACCATTGCACCACTTCTCAACAAGTGAATGCATATGGTATGTTTGTTGTGTGTACAAGGAAGAATTCTCTCAATCCCTTAGACACCTTGCATTTACGAATGCCAATTTTCCCAAGGAGACAATTCATTTGATTGTTGATGCAAGGAAAATGACATGGAATGTATTTCATCCAACCACACTACTTTGGGCATGGATGGCCCTATATTGGATTTGATTCCCAGATATATGCTCCCTTAGTTATGGCCTCAAACAAAAAATTCATTCAAAAACTCAATGATTAATATGATTATGTAATTCATGCCAAGTTTTGCATTTTTATGTGTTCTTCATTTTATAACAAGACAAATAAATATTCATTGCCAAGAGTCATTTATATTTGGACTAGATTGACAAAACACATCTTGAAACCATCTAGTGATACCTAATGATAATGGGTAAGTAAATCTCCCTCTATGTTTCACATGTCCTACATATTGTCATGAGTCTTGGTCACATCTCTGTGTAAGACATGAGTGACCTACTTGTGTAGTAAATTGCTCAAAAAGGAACCAATCTCCCACTTTGGTGGTCTTTTCCAATTGTAGAGACCCTTTGACTAAAGGAATAGTTATAACAAATACTTCATTTTGGATGATAAAGTCTAATTTATAGAAATAAAAGAGTCTTAGATGAGAACTAA